>JANHFP010002478.1:77575-88703 GCA_032468135.1 Calamaria suluensis | reverse complement strand
AACTATGCTGGCTGGAGAATTCTGGGAGTTGAAGTCCACAAGTCTTAAAGCTGCCAAGTTTAAAGACCTCTGGATCATAGGGTCATTAAAACAAAACAACAACAACAAAACTGTAGATAGTCAAATAGCATCTTCTTTAACTTCAGCTTGAGCCTTGATATGTATATGGACATGTCCACATTTTCGTGGCTTCAATATATAAGCAAATTATCACAGCTTCATTTCAAAAATGCTGAAAGAGCATCTTGCATTCTGGATATATGAACTTCTAATATCTCTTTCAGTTCTGTACTGCTACAGCTTGAATGCCACCTTTCCTTTAAGACTCCATGAAGATCCCCAATGAACTTTCTTCCCGCCCCTATTTTTTAGCTGTTGACAGTCACTCTGTCTACTCACACTGAAAAAATAAAAAATAATTTGATAACTGCTGAATCCTAATTGCTTACCAAGTTATCTGGCCCACATTCCAATGTCAAGTTATCTTTGAATGATGGGCATGTAAATAGATTTTCTAACTGGGAAACCTTTCAAAATCTAAATGGTTATTGCCTTTACTTGATCTTAAAATGAGGATTCGGGTTTTTTTCCCCAAGCAGCTTGTATCATAATGCAAGTAGGGAAGAACAGAAGACCTCTGGCAGGCTTTAATAAGAAGTCAACTCTTGAAGTTATTGCAGGCTCTTGAAAACAGAGGTTGTATAGTTACAGGTCAATGAAGGCCTAGTCTAAAATCTGCAGAAGCCCCTGTTTCATGATGATTATTTATTTAAGACAGCACTGAAGTAAGTGGGTAAAAAAAATGAAGTAGGAAACAATAAAAGAGCCAGCAGCTACTCTTACAACTATTTCTCCAATCCACTTAGAGAGAGAGAGAGAATGAAAGAGAGAGAGATGGAGAGGAAAAGAGAGAGAAAGATTGAGAGAGAGACAGAGATGGGAGAGAGGGAGAGGGAGAGGGAAGGAGAGAGAGAAACAGAAAGAGAAAGGGAGGGAGAAGAGGTAGATCTCTTCTATCTTAACCTCAGCCTTGCCAATATATGATCACTTCTCAACAATATAAGGCACATAAGTACCTTTTCATCGTCTGCAGAAAGCGTGCCTACTGGCGAATGAATCATATTATAAAAATTGATTGCATCCCAAAAGGGAAAAATGTTATTGAAGATCCAATGGCCTGGGATGATACACCATTGATCATTGTAAGAAATACTTCCAGAAACTGTTTTTAATCTTTCCGCTAGAGCATTAGCAATTATTCTTTAGCCCATGGTGAGTAATGACCCGAGTTTCCCAGTTTCTCAATCGATAAAACATTTACCCCACTGCTACAAATGTGCTCTTCGCTTAGACAAGCAGAATTTTTCTTCCAATTATTCTTTTTTTAGTGTGACCTCATAAAATATTTTTGAACATATTTCAAAGCTTTTTAGGGAAAGAATGCCATACGTCTCCCTAGATCCTTTTTCTCCTCCTCCTGCAAGGTTTTGAGAAAGAAATCATTAAGGTTTTACAAGATTTAGGGCGGCTTATTTCACAAGCCATGCCTTTTGGAAAGCTGGGTCCTTCTTTCAGAAATAACTTTTGGGACATGCAGGAGCAAAGCTCTGGCCAAATTGTGGAACAGAAGCTAAATTATGATTAAACTGAGGGTTTTTGTTTTTTTTTAAAAAGGAGATGCTTACTAAGCAATCACCATTCTTACATATTTTCATGCTTCTGAATGCCCAGATATTTTTTCCGTACTTTCCCATCTCAATACCATCTTCTATTTACATTACTATTTCCCCCCTGAATCTGAACATAGTGAATCTTCATTCAAAATGTTGCATGTTTCTGCCCTAAGACGTATTTCTTCCATTACTTTCATTCATTGGATTGTAACATGGAATGTCACCAGCTAATGAAGGGCTTGAAATTTCTTCTCACCTGCTTACCAAATGCAAGTGAAAATATCTTGCTGGCGAGCACAGCGGGTGGTTTGCAAATCGATCCCTAAGCCCTGAGGATCGATTTGCAGTTCAATAGCACTCCAAGCCTTTTTAAAGCTGACTTCTGAGTTCTGGCTACTTCTTCATGGGCCTCCGCCCATGAAGGCATACACAGCCACCGCCCTGGCTGAGCGCTCACCACGCCCCTGGAGCAACAGGAGCTCCAGGCTGCTGCTCTTTGCTTACTTTTTGCAGTGGGAGAAGGAAGAAAGCAAAAGGTGTGTGTGTGTCTGAGCTCCAGCAAGGCAGGTGGACCACGGACAGCACATGCACATGTGCAGCAGCCCCAGGACGTCCACGGACCACGTTCTCTGCTGGAGCTCTGAATCACCTCTGCCACTATACTTCTCCCATTACAAAAAGTAAGCACACAGTGGCAGGCTGCTTTGGGAGGTTGCTTTGGGCAGGTAGACGTCTGCAGTCTAGAGGGGAGGAAGGGTGGCAGGAAATGTAATTTAATTACATGAAATGTAATTAAACCTTATGCATAAAGTTTAAGGGGGCGTGGCTAGGGGCGTGGTTGGAGGTATGGCAACTGGTGGAGAGTAAGGTTTTTGCCTGGCGAGTTGGTCTAGACTTGAAATTTTAAGCCCTGAACTAATGGGTTCTTACTTTCACATGCATTTAATATATACCAAGGTAGCTGAAATGATTTCATATTTGTTGATGTACACTTCAGCACTTTCATTCATAGGTAAACATATGCCCTTACTTCCCTTCATGTATAAATAAAATGGGGTCTTTTAATGGGTATTGTATACTAAATATTTCTTGATAATTTTAAATTTTAAATACATTTTTAAAAATTTTAATAGCGAAAAATTGATTAATTTAATTCATATTTTAATTGATCTATGTATATATTGTATATATTGTATCTTAAATCTTGTTGGCTGTGCACCGCCCCGAGTCCGTTGGGAGAGGGGTGGTATATAAGTTCGATTAATAAATAAATAAATAAATAAATTCATCAACTTTACAAGATCAATCTATTATGTCCTTCAATCAGACCTATTCCATCTTTCTCTTGGTTTCATAGAAATACAACATATCTAGTTTCCTTTCTTTCAATTTTATAGACTGATAGTTTATTCCTCTTGCATTCCAAGTCACAGTCCTCCATATGGTCATCGCCAGATTGGTTCCACATATTGAGCTCGGTAACCCATCATGGCTTTGATCACGCTGGGCTTTCATGTAATGAATTTACATGGCTTTGATCACTCTAGGCTTTCATGTAATGACTTTAGTAAGATAGAGAAGATGTGGGCTAGGTTACTAGCTTTATTTCTACTCCTGCTGCACGTGACATTGCCAGTTAACAGTAATGGTAAGGTTGATCTGTTTTGACATCTTTTGGTTTTATGCCAATGAATCCAGTTTTACTCTAAACATGCTCATCATGTTATAGGCGAAGTAGGATCTATAATCTAGGGATCAGAATGCATTCTAACATACTGTTACCTCTTTAGCAGTTATTTCTGGAAACGGGCAGTAGGTATGTTTTGATAAGAGATCAGAGAATTGCAGGCCATAAATATGACTGCTTATCTCTCTTTTTCCTCCCATCTAAGTACTGCCTTGATTTCTTTCTGGAGGACACCTTATTATTACATATACAGTAAACTAGACAGTCGGGTAAAATTGATTTCCAACCATTTTAAAGATTTCACAAGCAACTATAAAACCTCAACAACTTTTGAAAATGCTTGAATAGTTAATTTCCAGAGAAATATAAATTGTTGAGAGCCACAAGAGAGATAGTTAGAAACCTCAGATCTCTTCTCCCGAAGCCTTATGGGTCTTCCTGTTCTTCCTCTTGATTTGGGATGACACCTTAGTACTTCCTGCTGCTATTACCTATCATCAAGGAGGTAATTCACCTGGCATTCATTCCCTAAACCTAGTATGAAAGAAAGATAGCACTCTCATACAGAGAGTAAGAAGTTGTTAGGAAAAAACCAGATCCATGATCAAACTGATGAGTAGGAAAAATTGGCTTATGTCCAAAGCAAGCAGCAAGTATATGTAAGCAACTCAGACGTACTTCTCCCTAATTCACATGGGGATGAGGAAAACACTCATTATCATTTATTTAGCTTACATTAGCCAGGAGACTACAATGCAGAGCCATAGCTTAGCTGCCTAAGACTGCTAGCCTATTTGGTTCAGGCTCAACTTCTGAATAGTTTTTATCCTAGAGCTACAATTGCAGTCAACAATGAGCTAAAGGACCTGTGAGCTGTTGGACAGCATTACTTGGTCTGTTGTGTGGATGTTTGGGTGGTTTAGGGGCGGGGAATTTGTGGTGGGTGGGGTGTGTTTGGGGATTGTTATGTGTGTTGGGACCTGGTCTTTGGGCCTTAAGTGAATTTTGTTGTATGGGTATACTGTGTATATACGTACAATTACAATAAAGTTAAAGTTAAACTTTCTAAGGTGCACCACAGCTAGTTCTGCACCAGAAAGAAAGGCAAACAGCTTCTAGGGCCTTCTCCCTGCACCAAAGTCACCTGACAAATGGGTGTAGCATCTGGAAAGATCCAGAACCATCAGGGTTCTGACTATCTGCACAAAGTGCCGGCTGTTTTTTTCAGCTTTTTGCTTGTGCGAGTAAAGAGTGATCTGAGCTGCCATCCCTCTATAAATATAGGTGGGGCAAGGTTTGTACCTGTAACCTGGTTGGTTGGCTGTGTTGTATCATCCTGATTGGTTGATGTTTGTAGATTAATATCCTGTTACAATATATATAGCTGCAGAAGGCTGCCCTATTTGGGACAGCCTTCATTTTCCGAAAATATTTCTACAAACCTTAGGTGCCAGGTTGGAGCCCGAATTGTAGAACGATCTGATACTTTTTGTGATACTTTTTGTGGTTTTCTTACTTATCACAACTGTGAAATAACTTTTAATGATTAGTAAATGTTATATATATATTCCATTTATTAATGTGCAAGCCAAGATCATGACATATTTGCACTGGCTCTCTATAATTTGTCTTTTTTATCTTTTTTCTATAAACTTTATCTTTATTATTAACATTAAAATACAAACTCCAAAGAAAAGGGAAAAAGAAATGCAAAAGCAGAACAAAACAAGACTACAGAAAATGTGCGTAAAAAAGCCAAAACAAGCTTATCCAACATTGTCCTCCCCTCAAAGTATTTTCTAGGTTTTCCAAAAGACTCAATTTTTCTCTTTTACTTAAGATCAATTTCCATAATCCACATGGGTATCAGAAAGTCTAGTTGGATTTTATGGCTTTACAAAGCAAGAACCAATCAGATGAAGAAAATCCTAACAAAATGGTTAAAGCCTCAAATATCCAGAAAATGTCATTGTTTACTGTGCATATATGCATATAGTAAGATATGCTAAATCAACTATTACACAAATCTGAAAAATCACAATATTTTCAAATAAAACTTTGTGACTGTCTATATTAGAATGTACAGATTGCTCACTTTTTATTTAATGAAAGTTTAAACCCCACAATAGTCAAAGCTTTCTCAGCACTTTATAGTAAAACTCTCTAACAAGTTTACATGTTCCATTATATCCTATTCAATTCCAGTGAAAATGGGATTTTTGGACTTCTAATATAATAAGCAAAAGTTATTTCCAAATTTATAACAAATGTTCATTCAATAGATAATACTGAACTATTTTGGCAATGCACCGAGTAACCTTTAATCGTGTTTTACATAAGCAAAATATTGTAAACATCCTAATACTATGTTTCTGAAATATTCAGATGTGACATTAAATAGATTAGACATTATGCTTATCATTTTCTCATCTTAACATGTCACTTTCCTAAAGCTGGCAAATATATTTCCAAATAACTGCTTTGGTAAACCCTATAGTCCATCTTAGTAAATGGTATGGAATAACTCTCTATATTTTTGTATTGTTCTTTTTATCTTTTTAATTCTTTTTGTTTTGTGTTGTTTTACTGTTCTTCTATGTATGACACAAAAAGGATGCCTATTTGACACATCTGGTTGGGTGAAGTCCTGGTAAAACACTGACAATAAATGCAAGACAGGCATTAGAGTCAATTATCCTTGAACAGCCTCTTTCTGGTTGGTGCCAAAAACAAAAAGTGAAGTATCACTGGACAAAAATTAAAATAAATGAAGATATCCTCATGTCTCAAAGACTGCTCAGAAATTACAACTGATCCAGAATGCAGCAGCCATCCCTCATCTCACATTCATGATTCTAGGCAACTTACAATGAAACCGATAAAAATTTTTTTTAAAAACTGGATATAGAAAAGTAAAGGACACAACAGTTGGGCATCCTCCAAACAACTATCAACACACACAGTGGTGGGTTTCATAAAAATTTACTACCAGTTCTGTAGCTTGGTTGGCATGGCTTGACAGGCATGGCTTGGTGGGTGTGGCTTGGTGGGCGTGGCAAGAGAAGGATACTGTAAAATCTCATTCACTCCAGGGGAAGGATATTGTAAAATCTCCATTTCCTCCCCACTCCAGGGGAAGGATACTGCAAAATCCCAATCAACTGGGATTTGGGAGGCAGAGAATAAATAGGGGTGGCGCCAGTCAGAATTTGTACTACCGGTTCTTCCGAACTACTCAAAATTTCCACTACCGGTTCTCCAGAATTGGTCAGAACCTGCTGAAACTCACCTCCGGACACACACAGCCAGGTGACACCCACCCACCCACTCACAGCATTCCAGGGTTGAGTTCAAAATGAAGTTTTCAAGGCCTAATGGAAGGGACAGGGACAATCTGATCTCAGGATAAACAATATTGGACACCATGGCAGAAGAGGCTCTTATTCTGGACCCTGCCAGCCCCATACATCTTTGCTGACGGTACCCAGGTCATGCCTCTCCTGCCAGATTGGGTTGGATAAGTAAAGGCAATTGTATACTGAGGGGTAGATTAGAAGATTACAGCAGGTATTCATTTTGTCACTTTTATTTCTAGGTAAAGGTAAAGGTTCCCCTCTCATATATGTGCTAGTCATTCTTGACTCTAGAGGGTGGCGCTCATCTCTGTTTCAAAGCCAAAGAGCCAGCGCTGTCTAAAGACGTTTCCATGGTCATGTGGCAGGCATGATTAAAAGCCAAAGGTGCACAAAACGCTGTTACCTTCCCAACAAAGGTGGTCCCTATTTTTCTACTTGCATTTTTTTTACCTGCTTCCAAACTGCTAGGTTGGCAGAAGCTCTGACAAGTAACAGGAGCTCACCTCCTGACCCGGTACTAGGGATTCGAACCGCTGAACTGCCAATCTTTTGATGGACAAGCTCAGTGTATTTTATATATTAGAAATATATTTTATTTCTAAGATATATATTATTTTTCTCTCTTTTGGCAGAAAAACAATGCTTATGGCCATATTAGAAATTCTCCCCAAGGTGAAGGAGTTGCTCTAGCTATGTCATTGTCCTTAAATGTGTAAATCATGGGGTTTGTCCAATCTGATGAAAAAGGAGACCATGAAAAAGAAGAAACTTCCGAGCATGAATTTTTTGTAGATGTCCTAGGTTTAACTACAGAAAGCAGCCTGGATTCATCATGACAAAACACCCTTTAGGTTAATACTCAATTTATACAGCATGAATCTGGGCAATATCAAGTACTGCACACAGATCAATTCAAGTATAGATTAAAGATGCCCCCAGGTCAAACCTGACTTCTGATATCTATGTGAAACTTCTAGACAGTTTTCTTTGCAGACAACTTGCAACATGTTGCTGCCTTCTTCTCTGTGTAGCCCCCAGCCCTAAATTCTTTTGTGGTTTCTTGGCTTCCAAAGTTAAAAACTGGCCCAATGCTATTGCAGATTACTTATATTCCAATCCTAAAAGTTCTCAGTAACATCCACTAACATTTAAAAACACCACTTTATATTCACATTTCTCACATTCCTTTTTCCCTGTTGGATTATAGAAATTGGATGAAAATGTTCTGCCATTCATAACGAGGACATTGCTGTTGGTTCAATTTTATTTCAGGAAGTCCTCCTGTGTCCTGATTGGTTAGGCTTCTCTTAACAAAATCCTCTGTATGAAAGAACAGAATGCAAATTGCACATTGTATGCAGAAGGGGCAGAGACAAACTGAAATTATACTGAGCTTCTGTTTAGTTTTAGATGTTGTTTCCCTGTGTTCCTCTTGCACATATGTACTAGTCATTCCTGACTCCAGGGGACGGTGCTCATCTCCGTTTCAAAGCCAAAGAGCCAGCGCTGTCCAATGACGTCTCCGTGATCTTGTGGCCGGCATGACAAAATGCCAAAAGCGCATGGAACGCGGTTACCTTCCCACCAAAGGTGGTCCCTATTTTTCTACTTCCGTTTTTTATGTGCTTTTGAAGTGCTAGGTTGGCAGAAGCTGGGACATGTAACTGGAGCTTACTCCATTACATGGCACTAGGGATTCGAACTGCTGAACTGCCAACCTTTCCATTGACAAGTCAGCATCTTAGCCACTGAGCCACTGTGTACCCCATTTAACAACTTAGAGATATATAATTTAACAACTTTTAACTGTATTATTACAAAACATTTTACATTTTTCTTTTACTAGATTTTATCAAACATAAAGTTTCTAAAGGCATAACAATTTTCCTACTAAATCTTGTTTTATGTCATTTTCCCAGAATAGAGAACCAGCTAGAAGCAAGATACTTTGTGGCTGGAAGGAAAGAACATAAAAGTAATCTACACATATTCTGAGAAAATGTAAAACTTTTGTCCTCCTGAATCCTCATTCAAATGAACAACCATTTTTTTTTCTTAGCACTTATCATAATCTGACAGAAGTGTACATACTAGGCATTAGGAAAACCATGAATCACTCTAATTTCATCCTATTTCATACAGCAAGTATTATTAGATGAAATGAGGTTTTATTGCCGCAGTTTCACTTGAAAAAACATATTTATGTTCAAGAAAGAAAGGGGGGAGGCATTTGCCTATTAACTAAACTTACGACTGCAGTGCTATTTAATCACATTCTCCTCCATGGTTCTGTAACATTCTTTGTCTGTCTGAAAATATTAGTAAAAATAGTACGAGGGCAAGTGAGTGTTCAATGCAGACAAAAAACATAGCTAAAATAATAGTTCAATTAATCAGCAGAATTATGACATCTCTCAACTACACTGCCCTTTCAAAAAAGAGCAATGTTGAATACCTAAAAAGGCCCTGCAGGAGTTGCAAGTTATTTTAATAACAAGATGGCATGAAAATTACTGTCCAGAAATCCGCCTGGGAACAAACACACAGGCAATAAAGTAGAACAACGGAAAGCTACAAATTTTTCCAGTTAGTAAAATTATTATTTTAAGAGTGGACTATTTTCATTTATTTGCCAGCTACATAGCAATTTAGTTAAGAAAGAAAGACACCATTAACATAAAAAAGGAAAACTGCATCAAGAACTGTAACAACAGTTGTGTTCTGGAGACTGGCCAATGGAAAATATTGTTAATTGGAGTGTTTCTTTCAGAAAGCTTTATAGGAATTTCTCTCCTGCAAGAAGACATATTTTCACTAATAGAAATGAGGACAATTTCCAGGGATCAAGTGATTACCAAGAAAGCAATATCAGTTTAAACCTTTTATATGGAAGATTTATACATTTGCATGCACGTGCACACACTCACATACACATGCAGTAATTATTAACAAGGAAATATAAAGCTGCAAGTTACAAATCATGTAAATCAAGGCTGATTTCACAAGTCACTCTAAGCCATAACCTGAATCACTTTATTTTTGACTAAACATGATTCATGAACCCGGCCATTAGCCATAAGAAATGGTTTAACATGAATCGTAAAGCTAACCAGAGTCTCTGAGAGCTGTCAAAACCAGAATGCTCAAGACTCCACATTAAGAAGGCATGGGACTTCAAAGTCCAACATTTATATGTAATCTTTCCTGTGGCAATATTTCTCTGATTAACATTTATTATCTTCATACATATATTTGTTAAGTATCTCCAGTGTTCTAATCATCCACTCTCAAGATTTGCAGTAAAGTCAGTGGGGAAGGTGCAGGTTCCTAAAAAGCATCATTAACTTTTACTAGTGCGAAGAAGTGGTTCCGTACATATATATACATATATTCGTAGATTTTTACGGGTATAGGTATGTACATCTTGGTGTATTCAGGTCTTTCCCCGGGTAAGATTGAGAGTGTCTTGGCGACGTGTCAACAAATTCCTTGGGTGTCCAATCACACTTGGCCAATAAAGAATTCTATTCTATTCTAAGCAGAACTATACTTCTCCCTTAATAATGCCATCAGATGGGGTAGAGAGAAGTAATAGCTGTATTATATCATTGGTCATTCTAGCTTGCAACAAAATATTGTTTTACCAAAGCTCCCCCTTCATACAGAGTTACAGTACACTGGGGAGAGGTACAAACCAGAGGTGGGTTTCACCAGGTTCTGACCAGTTCTGCAGAACCGGTAGCAGAAATTTTGAGTCATTCAGAGAACTGGTAGTAAATATTCTGACTGGCCCTGCCTCCATTTATTCTCTGCCTCCAAAATCCCAGCTGATTGGAAAGAAATTGTGATTTTGAAGTATTCTTCCCCTGGATTGGGGAGGAAATTGTGATTTTACAGTATCTTTCCCCTGCCACACCCACCAACCCATGTCCACCAGGCCATGCAATGTCCACCAAGCCACACCCACAGAATTTGAAACCCACCACTGATACAAACACATTAAAAATTCTCAGTAATTTCTGTAACACTACAATGTTTTCAAAATGCAGTTCAAAGTCACCAATAACTGATATCTGCTCTCTCATAGCAACCTATTCACTGAAGAAGCCAACGCTGATTCTTCAATCAGATATGCCCATGAAAATTCAATCCAGTTCATCCAAGATAGAAAGTCCTCAACTTACTGCCATAAGTGGGACCAGAATTTCAATCATAAATCAAGACACCCTTAAGACTAGAGCATTTTTTTGACAATTTTTATAGCAGTCATTAAGGGAATCATGAGAAAGGCAGGGCTAGATAAATCAAAAATTTGAATTAAGATTGCCGGGAGAGATATCAACAACCTCAGATATGCAGATGATACAACTCTCATGGCAGAAAGTGAAGAGGAACTAAAGAGCCTCTTGATG
>JANHFP010002478.1:40866-53649 GCA_032468135.1 Calamaria suluensis | reverse complement strand
AAATAAATAAATAAATAAATAAATAAATAAATAAATAAATAAATAAATAAATAAATAAATAAATAAATAAAATGTTTATAACGCTTATACATACTATAGCGTATATACAAGTATCACAACTTATTGTATCCCTGTATATACAATAGAAACAATAGCCATCTATCTCTATCATATTAACAACTTAATATGAGTTATCCTGATTTTAAAAGGCTTATACCCATGCAGTTCCATTTTTATGGAGGGAAAAAGTTATCTTGCAAAGAAGATTAAGTTGGTACCCAATTTAACCCTTTGATATTTTCCTTTTACAAGTATTATATCCAGTGTTGCATTCATAATTCTATTTCCTACTTCCTGTATTCTGTCATACATTTCTTTCCCTTTCCAGAACAGTTCGTTAGAATTATAATGTTCCAAGGTTTGGCTCCCTCTCCAGAGTCTCTTGTACATGGGGATAATCTGTGGTTTATACAGTAAATATAATTGGATTATAATTCTCATCATTCTTGGACACTGGGTAGAACAGATGAATGTTGTCTAAAATCAAGCTCCTCATGAGAAGCAGAATTTCATATGCTCGTTTGAAATACTGCAGATATTCAGGTACTTCTGAATTGTAACTTCTGAATCACCATCAGAGATTATAGTGCTATTTATTCTGGACAATTTTATTTTAAATTTCTCTCACTTCAAAGTTTTATCATTATTTTAAAATTGATCCGTCATTTATTAATCCAAGATTTGCATATGTATGTATCTATGTGTAACATTTTTAAAAAAGAAAGGAAAAATGGTATGCACAGATTAAGATCAGATTGCTGTTTCGTATTTTGGCTTGTTTTTAAACTTCATACTTTAACTACACTGTATACTTTCCTGAATGTTAATACCAGAATCCAGAACTTTCCGAGTTCAATATCACAGTTAATTAAAATTCTAACTGCACAAGTAATCATGGTTTGCCAGATATTTATATGTTCTCATATCCATAAAAATGGAAATAAACTTTCCAAGATGAAGCATTCTGATATATACTGTACCTTGTTGCCTCAGAAATGTAAATTGGGATTAGGTCCAATCTCTGAGCTTGCTGCTTTTCTTCTCTTATTATTTGAATGTATACATTTTCAAAAAAAAGTTGTTCTAAATTAAATGAGCAGCCCGATGCTTAGGAAAAGGAAGAATCACTGGACAACTATGCTCACCATTATGGTTGTACCATTTTTGTACATGAGCAATAACAACAACAAAAACCTACAACTGAGGAATACAGTGCAATGTGTAATTGATTGTGCTATTCTACAACCAGGGCAAATACATATTTTCAAGCAAGTTGATTCCAGAAACGACTGTTCAACTGCTGAGCCATAACTCTCACTGAAAAGCATTGTAAAAATCCCTCTTATTTTATGGATCATTGCCTACTCTTTTTGCTCACAAACTATTACATGGATAAGAAGGCTTCCAAACAGAAAATCTTCATGGTCTGATGAGCAAATGCAGCAGCTTATCTTATTCTATGAAAATAATTATATATTTAAGCTATATCTATATAAAGAAACCATAACTTAACTAACTTTTAGAGCTACTGAAAAGATTGAGAATTGTTGGAGGTGACTTTCTTGTGATTTTGGTTTCAGCCAGCATGTACATATGTGTGTATCTCCATATCTGTGATATGGAGAGATATTCTCTATGCCAGTGTTAGCTAATCTTTTCAGCACCGAGTGCCAACACAGGAGCGTGTGCACGCACGCAGGGGAGCACCGGAAACTGGAAGAGCAGCTCCTTGGCACACATGTGCATGCCAGGAAGCTGTGCCTCCGGTTTCTGGCATGGGCATGCATACCAGTCACCTGGTCTTCTGGTTTCTGGCATGCGTGTGCTTGCACACTGAAAACCGGAAGCTCAGCTATGTGCCAGGGACTTGCTCTTCTGGTTTTTGGCACTTCCACATATGCAAAGACCAGCTGGCCAGCACACATGTGTGCACCAGAACCCAGAAGAGCAACAGCTGACTTGCCTGGAGAGATGGTTCTGCATGCCATTTCCAGCATGTGTGCCATAGGTTGACCATCACTGCTCTATGCCATCCATCCATCAACCTGATTGTCCAGATGTATTAGATGTACAATTCTCAGAATTCTCCACAGAAGCACAGATAAATATTATAGGTATTAATAATATAAATTGGATTAACAAATTAATATTAAGTATATTTAATACATATTAATGGTATCAGGTTGCAATATAGGTAGTTCTTAACTTATGGTCATAACTGAGTCCAAAATTTATGTAGCTAAGTGAGAAAGTTGTAGAGTGAGGTTTGCGTTACTTTATGACCTTTCTTGCCAACATTGTTAAGGGAATCACTGCAGTTGTTAAGATGGAAACACGGCTGTTAAGTAACTCTGCTTGTCGGAAGGTCACAAAAAGTTATTGCATGACCCTGGGATACTGTAACAGTCATAAATATGAGTCCGTTGCCAAGTGTCTAAATTTTGATCAGGTGATCATGGGGATGCTGCAACAGTTTTTAAGTGTGAAAATATAATCATAAATCACTTTTTTGAATGGCGTTGTAACTTTGAACTGTCACTAAATGAACTGTTGTAAGTTGAGGACTACCTGTATAATGTAGTATAATATAACCAGGATAAGATAGAATATCACTTCGAAGAAGTCCATTACACATGATCCTCATACTCATTTTTCTGTTTCTTATTGAAAAAGAAGATAGTGGATATTCTTGCCTTTAGTCTTCCATAAAAGAAGTCAGATCATGTATTTCCTTTTTTCAACTTGACATTTGGTACAAATCCTGTAAATATCTCTGACCCAGTCCTGATCTACTGCACGCAGGACTATAATTTTTTTGTCACTTAGTATAGATCTGCTCTGCACCCTTAAGCTTTTCTTCTCCTATATTCTCGTATGATCATGCCAGCTCCATTATTATCAAATAGCTTAAGAGAATCTTGCTCGCTCGCTCTGTCTATATATATATATATCTCCCTCTCTGTCTATATCTCTCTCCCTCTCCATCTTTCTCTCTCTCATATTTACAGATGTGATCTCAGTCAAGAATGTGGGAAACATACCAGACCCTCATGCAAAAACACCAAATTCTTTGGACTTTTGCAAGATTTGGTCACCTCCATTAATTTAATAATACTTAATTTTTAAAATAACATGAAACTTATCTCGATTGGGTGAAGTCGCTGAGACCCTAATCTCAGTACTACCTCTAGTACACTTTTATATTCTATGTAAAATGAAACTGGCACTTCTATTCTTCGCTTACTATAACTAGAAGTGTTTATTCTCTTCCTTTTTTTAACATTTTGCTTTATTGCTGCAGGCATGCAGGGAGCAACACACAGCTTTCTAAAAGAACTGAATAAGGAAACACCAAAAGGAGGACTGTGAACTGCCCATTAAGAATCTACAATCTTCTCGCTACAAGGAAAAGCTACAGAAAGAAGGGTTTACCTAAACAGGGAAAACTAAACCGTTACATTAATATTTGCTTCCATTCACAGTTCTTTTCTTTGAAATGTTGCTTTCCATTCCTTTCATTCCAAATAGAAAGCAAATACAGTTCCAGATTTTTAAATAAAATAATGGCAAATCTTATTTTCTGCGGTGTTCAGTGTTAGCCTCTAAGATCACCCTAACATGAGGTTACTATTATCAATTGTGAAAGCACAACAGGTGGGTCATGAGGAAGGTCACATTACTTTTGTTCACGGGCCCAGACACAAGGTTTTCGTTATCCTTAATAAAAACAGAAGCTAGCAATAAAAATATATCACTGCAGGAACCTATCTCTCCATACATAGGCCATATATAACGTTAAACATTAGCTCCCAGTTTTTCAAAATACTGCTGCTAGCTTCAGTGCTATGATTATTTCTGCGGTTGCTACTTTAGAAAATAAATGTTATAAATCATGGCTCAACTTCTCAACAGTCCCTTTGAAGTGCAATTTAAAACGTTGGTCTAGACGAATCTAAATATATTGGTCCACTTCAAAATCTTAAGCACTTTAGATGGTCAATAAGGTGACAGAGCTATTTAGCAATTCTTGCATTAGAGTAATATGAAATTATGGCGACCTAAAAGCAATTAAGGGCCATGTCCAAATCCCAGGACTAAGCTAAAGTAGAAACATAATTTAGCTGTGGTGTAAAATAGCCTAGAAATTCATCCTTGCATATAGTTCTGAGGAACAAGCTCTTTCACAGGCTGATAGGTCCAAGCTGTATACTATGTCAATTGGGGCTGATACAAGCTTATCATTTTGACCTTATATGTTTTTCCCAAAAAGAGAGAAAAATAATTTCTCATTTTACAGGTGTCATTGGGTAAGACAGCTGAGCTTGTCGATCAACTGTTGTTGGCAGTTCAGTGGTTCGAATCCCTAGTGCCGTGTAATGGGGTGAGCTCCCGTTATTTGTCCCAGCTTCTGCCAACTAGCAGTTTCGAAAACACATAAAAATGCAAGTAGAAAAATAGGAACTACCTTTGGTGGAAGGTAACAGCGTTCCGTGCACCTTTGACATTCAGTCATGCTGGCTACATGACCACTGAGACGTCTTTGGACAGCGCTGGCTCTTCGGATTTGAAATGGAGATGAGCACTGTCTCCTAGAGTTGGAAACAACTAGCACATATGTGCAAGGGAAACCTTTACCTTTTTAACAAGTTTATATCATTTGAATATGCTTGTGCTATAATGAAATTTACATTAGAAGGCCAACACGTCAAAGAGCCATATTTGATGTTTATTAGCAAGGGAAGGAAACATTAACCCAAACTAGGAGCTATTTATAGCTTCCATGTTTCTACATCATAGGCTATATCACACTTCCTCAAGATTATCTTCCAATATGTTGAAGCACAGCTCCCCTCATGCTACAGGAAGGCAGGAATCCAACAAGCTGGAGAAAAACAGGTTTGGAAAAGCTGCCAAACACCAACTTTTACTTTTCCTAAACATGAGAAAGCTGTTTTCCTGAGCATGAGAGTTTGCCTGCTTCCTTACTTAGTTGTGACATATAAGTTGACTATAAGAGCAGTCAATTTACACAGACAGCTAATGTCACTTCCACATCACGCTTCTTCGATGTCACAATCCCTTCAAACCACTTGGACTCAATCATATGATCATCCTCACTCCTGCCAACCTCAGAACAGTGAAGACAGGCCTGACCAAAAGAGAAATATAAAAATCAAGGATTAGCCCTGCCAAGCTCCCCTAACGATAGACATCCCTCACCAATACTCAACACAGATGGAGCAAAATGAATGACTCCCTTTCCTTTATGACTTTGGTACTCTGAGTTCTTCCACCCATTCTCCAAAAAGTTCAAGCTGGTCACAAAGGCATAAATATTTTGCATATAAATGCAAAGTTATGACATGGAAAGGTATGACAATGGCATGACAACATAGCTTTTCAGCCAAGCACTGTTCCCACCAGCTAGAACCATGGATGTACAGTATTGTGTAGAGCTGCATGTGTGTGCTTGGGAGAAAACAATAAGTTGCTGGAACTTGTTGAATTCAGTGCAACACATGAGTTAAAGAGTAATAATCAGGGCAGGTATTTTATTTTAACACAAAACATGAAACTAAATGTAAAAGATTAAGATTACCTTTTCTAATAAAGTTAGTGTGAAATCTGCTAAAGCAGTGGTCACCAACTGGTGGCCCATGGACCACTGGTAGTCCCTGAGAAAATTTTGGTGGTTCCCCAAAAATATTTGCATTTTTTATATAGCACTAAATACTATTTATCTTTTTTTAAAAAACTCATATTAGTGGTCCGCGGGATTTAAAATTATGAATTTAGTGGTCCCTGAGATCCAAAAGGTTGGTGACCCCTGTGCTAAAGAATTCCAAGTGCATGTGGGAAGAAATGCAGAATCAGCTCACCCTAAAGTTCACAGCGCTCCTGTGTCACAAACAGCAAACAGGACAGTATCCATGTGAGGTCAGCACCATGTGAGGTCAGCACCAAAGAGCCTGTGGGCCTTGGCATTAATAGGGCTGATCAGAGTTCCATTCAGATAGTAGAAATTCAAGTAAGAATATTTTATAATGCTGTATACATTGTTGAAAAAAGTTGAAAAAATGTGATATGTATGTATGTATGTATGTATGTATGTATGTATGTATGTATGTATGTATGTATATTCCTTTGAGAAAAATCCAGAACCTTTTTTCCAACAATACATACATTACTCTAAAATATTCTTACTTGAATTTCCACTATCTGAATGGAACTTTGGTGTATATATAGATATGCCAAACAGACTGTATTTTACTCTTACGTTTATACTAAACCTTTCAAAAATTTCCACAGAATTAGTCCAAGCAATTTAGTAGACAAATTTCAAGTCACATTTCAGCCTGTCAAATTTTCACCCTCCAAAGCTGATCAATTTATGTTCCCAGACCAACAAAACAAATGTGACAAAATTTAAGACCAAAAATAAACTTGTAACAATGATGAGGAGAAGGGTATCAGCCAGCTTCTGCAAGCATAAATATTGCTTACAACTTGGCAAATTAATAATAACTCCCCAAGTTTGGTCTTACAGAAGGTTTTGGACAACTTGGTCAGTGGTGAAATTCAGCCAGTTCTATCCAGCTCGGGTGAGTCAGTAACAGCGGCTGTGGGATGCTCTGCCCACCCACATGATTGTTGGGAGTCATGATTGTTGCCTTTTTTGCAACTATTTTAAGCCTCTGTGCAAGTACAGAAGGCTTTGTGCATGCATGGACGACACAAATTTGCGAACCGGTAGGGAAGGTAAGTGAATTTCACCCCTGAACTGGATTTATGTGTGTCAGTTGTCATAGGTGATACAAATGGGCAATGTAACATGCATGGATTACTTATTCAATCTTTGTATCTAAGCCAACATATACAGGATATTGTCTGTATGGAAGACTGCTGCAAACTCTTTGAAAGCCAACCAGTGTTGCCTTATCAGAGTTATAGACAGCATATACATTTAATTACTTAAATTGTCTATGCTCACCATAATAGGTAACACTACACTAATTTGAGCCAAGGTTAAAAACAAAAATATCCCAGTATGCAGAATGCTATGTTATGTTATGGAGAGGGAAAGGAATCATCCATTCATAGCCTCCAATTGCACCATAACTTGGTGGCTGATTTGAGCCTGTTATTTTGTAGATCTACATACCAACTCCTCTGTTTCATTATGGCTTTCTCTAGGCTGAGTGACAATATCGCCAGAAGCGAGAAACTGCAACATGCTAGATCATAATCAATGGAAGGATGACATTCTGACTTAGAAAGAATCATAATGATGCCATTTATATATGACACCTCTGAGGATGGGGATGAAAATATATCCCATTACTATTGCCTCTAACCTGCACTGCAGTAATTAGATGTAACAGAAATATTAACCTGAGAAATTGACTTAAGTTACTATTGAAAATGAAAAATTGCAAAGATATAATTGTCACAAATTACTAAAAATAAATCCTGTTTGGTAGGCCACTGTGCTAGCCCTCTTGTTCACTGCCATTAATTCTTTATCACTCCCCAAAAGTGAATTAATTCTATATAAGTGATAGGCAAAAACAGTCACTAGTAGGCATAGATTCCATATCCTTGCAAAAAGATATCAGGGTAGTTATCAACTACAAAAACATTGCATTAAGAAAATAGGCAAAATCACCAAAAACAAATAGTAACTTTAATTCGTTTTAGCCACATATACTTTTAACATTAGATGGGTTGTTCACATTTTAAGCACAAGGGTAAGCATTGTCAGAGTTTTGATCCTAAAGAGAATAATACACATTTTCATGTATCACATGAAATCCATTCCATAACATCATAGTGATTAAGGGATTATAGCATTTTCTTGTGAAGAATATTCTGTATGTGGGACATGTTGCCAAAATACCCTTCTTCCTTCTTAAGCAGTACATTTTGTCCAAACTAAAGACTACTTATAATTAACTTCTGTGTCTTCTATTCTCTCACTTATGTGATATTTTTCTGGTAGGAATGCTGGAAAGTTAGTAAAATTCTTTCCAGGTGCAGACCCAGAGGCTCCAAGTTGGTTCAAAGCCACATTTATAAATCTCTTCTAGAACTTGCCTCTCTTTCAAGTATCAAAAACTGTCAATATAAATAGCTCAATCTCCTTTACTCATCAATTCATAGTTACTTTTTGATGTAGTTTATCACAAGTTATTGACTGTATCAAAGCATGAAAATAGACTCTTAGCATTTGAATACAGCCAAATTTGTTACAGAATATTTTTGACAGCTAGGAATTTCTGTTACAATCAGTTTAATAGCTTCTTTTGTCTTCAAAGCTTTAAAAAGTCTTCAGGGAAATTAATAAACACAGTTCAGGGGGGGAAATGACAATTTAGTGTAACAATTCCAAATACAGCTCAGGTTTTTTTTAAAAAATATATGTTTTCATATTTTGAAAACAGATGCATCTATTGTCTATTCTCCATTCCATATAGCAAAAAGGTTATTTAAGTATACAGTATTTATACATGAAGAGAACATAATCCCATAACTACAGTAGTTTCCTCACCCTCCAAAAAGCCAACTGATTGCAGCAGGAAGCCTTTTCTATCTGTAGAAAGCTTTTAAGATTTAGAACTCAAGAAGATCAAGCCCTAAATTCTACAGATACTTTTACTTAATACACAAGCGTGTATTCTCAACACTAATTCTCTTTGGCTTTGCAAGATTGTTATTACCTCATCTCCAGCACCCAATGTTCCAGGGAAACATTTTTAAAGTGTCATTAGATGTATCAACATAAAACTAGTATTTTCCTCCTTAACCCAACACCACCATTATGACAGCCTCAAGGGATGTAAAATCTGTTACAATTCACCATGTCTTGGCAAAGTCTGGTGACCCCTATTTGACAAGTATGCTCAAACCTGTGTTTGAGGTATTGTCCTTCTTTATTACCTATTTGTTTCCCTAGATTTTCCTTCATATCTGTCATTCAT
Organism: Calamaria suluensis; assembly: GCA_032468135.1. NCBI lineage: Eukaryota > Metazoa > Chordata > Lepidosauria > Squamata > Calamariidae > Calamaria > Calamaria suluensis. Next base: position 44,611 of record JANHFP010002478.1, on the reverse strand, counting down.
CCCCTACTTGATTGATTTTCTGACACCATTAACTCCAGGTTTTCAAAAAGGCAGGTGAGCTGAGACCAGGCCTCCACTATTTACTTAAAAAAGAAGAGGGGACATGTTGTGCAAATAGACTTTAACAGTGCTTTGAAATGTGTTTTTTCTGAGAGAGATGTTTTGTTGCTCTTTGCCAGTTTCAACATTTTCCCATCTAAAGCAGGAGAGTGGCTGTTCAGTTATGGACTGAAATAACAGGACATTTACAGCACATTCTTCTTTCCTCCTCTTTTGGGGCTATTTTCCTTCCAAACGTATCTTTATTTAGGAGGATATAGTGTCCTACTGAGGTGAGATGGGCAGTAAATAAATCTAATAAATAAATAAATATTCTGCTCTATGATTGACTTGCTTTTTCAGGCAACACTAGGAAGGCAGAGTGGTTAAACAAGTCCACTCTTCCTAAAGTTATTTCTAAGGAGGTAAACCACTTGCTTGCCAAGCACAAGCTATAAACTAGGAAGCCCTCCCCACACCGCACTCTGACTTAATAAGTTAATACAGGTAGTCCTAAAGTTACATCCACAATTGAGCCCATAATTTATGTTACTAAGTGAAACATTAGTCAGGTCACTTTGCCCCGTTTTCTTGCCACAGTTGTTAAGTGAATCACCGCAATTGTTAAGTTAGTAGCATGCTTGTTAAGTGAATCTGGATTCCCCCGTCAACTTCGATTGTCAAAAGGTTGCAAAATGGGATCACTGCAACCGTCATAAATATGAACCCATTGCCAAGCATCTGAATTTTGATCATGTGATCATGGGGATGCTGCAATGCTTGCACGTGCAAAAAACAGTCACAAGTCACATTTTTTTAGTGCTGCTGTAACTTTGGATGTTCACTAAATGAACTGTTGAAAGTTGAGGACCACTTGTACCTATCTGCTTTCATCTCCCGCAGGGCTTTTGCCTCACCACCAAGCAGTCTGCACTACTGTGTACCTTTCTATGTGGATTCCATATCAATGCCTACAGGTTCTTTTCCTTTTCTTTTATTAGATTATTTCAGTAAATGGAGCAATTAATTTCCTTCATGGTTCTCAGGGGCTGCCACAAAGAAGACGGAGTCAGGCTATTCACCAAAGCACCAGAGGGCAGGAGCAGAAGCAATGGGTAGAAACTAATCAAGGAAAGAAGCAACTTAGAACTAAGGAGAAATTTCCTGACAGCCAAAACAATTAATCAGTGGAACAACTTGCCTCCAGAAGTTGTGAATGCTCCAACACTGGAAGTTTTTAAGAAGATGTTGGATAACCAATTGTCTGAAGTGGTGTAGGGTTTCCTGCCTGAGCAGAGGGTTGGACTAGAAGACCTCCAAGGTCCCTTCCAATTCTTATTCTATATTCTATACTCTTCCACAGACCTGGGTGAGCATTCAAAGCGATGGAGAGAGAATTGAGGGTTGTAAGTCCTACTCCATTAAGGCAGCCCCTTTGTGAGAAGATGCCATAGCATTTTGTCCTTACCATTCCTTTTGGCTGACCATTGTAGTCTGAGAAGAATCTCTCCAACACTGTATTTATTAGAATTTCAAATTATTAATTGTAATTTCTCTTACATTCACCATTTTTGGTATCTGAGCTACCAGTGCCAAATTAGCTGGCAATGTACCCAAAACAGGGTAGAAGGGACAGATAAACCAGGCAGAGAGGTCACACAGAGTCCTGAAGTCAGGTTCTCAGTATTCCTGCTACAATGGATTTTCTCGCTGATGGTTGGGATTGCACTAAAGGAGCATAGCAAGTGTACCAGAAGACAAAACCAATGACCTTGGCTAGAATGGCTAGCAGGCTCATATATCAACACAACACCATTCTTCAGTGCCTCAAAACTGACACAATAGAGTCAGGAGAGGCACTAGAATGGAGGCAGCCAATTTTATATCATCAGTGTTGGCTGCCTAATCAAAGATGAGCAGATACTACTTTAGTTCAGCAGTGGGAAAAGACCCAATATTACCAATTATATGTGAAGAGCAGACACAGCTGGTGACTCATCTTTCATTCCTCTTTTTTCATCGAGTAGAGGCTACTCACTTTAATCATAATTGCCTAAACTAATGTGAATGTAAGAACTTTGAACATGATTATTTTTTTCCTGGGTGACACTTGGTTGTCAAATCCCACTATGATTGTCCCAAGTCACTTAACACATTTACATCCTGCCTTTTCTCAATAGCTGTTCAAGTTGGAGAGCAACATAAGCTAAAAACTATATAGTGAACTGGTTATAAATAAAGCATCCTTTAAAATGTTAAAATAGCAGGAAGAAAATTATACTACAATCAATAACATTTTAACTACAAATTGAATTCAAACCAGAATTGTTTTTATTAGGAATGATGGGTCACAAATATGGAAAAAAGAATGGATATCTAATTTTACATCATTTAACAGCAGCCGAAATAGTATTTACCCACTTTTGGAAAAATAAAAATTTCCCAACAGACCAGCATGTAATCTCAAAAACCTTAGAATGTGCAGAGATGGACAAATTAACCCTGGAACTTAAAGATAAGGCAGATTAAATATATTCTAAGACATGGGAAAATTTTTACCAATGGTTAGTAGTGTATCAAAGTGACGAGCATTTAAAAAAAAGGTAGGAGGAGGATTGGGAAATTGTTAGGTTCATAGATGCTTTAAGTATTTTAAGGTATATCTATTTCTCTGTTTTTTGTCTTTTTAAATGCATAATTGAAGACTTTAACAGTTAATGTAATAGGTTTATCTCACTCGGATATCATCTGCATGCTAAAGCAAGATACTATGTAAAGAGGTACTGGATTACCTCAACCCCATTTATGTTTCCCTATTTTTACCCACACATCCCATGGTTATTTTTTGGTTTTCCCCTGAAATCTACCCTTTCCTTTTTTCCTGAAAACCAATAAAATTCTTTTGAAAAAATAATAAGATTTTAACTACCACAATTTAAAGTCCAGGGGTGTCAAACTGGCACCCAGATGCATCACACACACACCAAGCTCCATGAATGGGGGAAAAACATTTTGAAACATCATGTGACAGCAACGTGATGCCATGAGTTTGACACCTGTGATTTAAACCAATGAAACATTATTTAGTACAGATTTGATCAACCTATAGAAGGTCATTAGAAGGTGAGTCCACAGCTTGGTGAATCCTCTGAAAGATCCATAGTCCCTAATTCATTTATTTCTCTTGGAAAACAGATCAGTTTGTTATGATGCCAAAGATTTAAAAGCTGAAATATGATTTTTAGCAAAAACCCTAAATACAAACTCATTGCAAAGAATTTTCAAGACACAAACCTAGATATTCTTCTGAAAGTCATGAGGATATATAATGACTGAACTCCTAAATAAGATGGATATATTTTAGGACCCCAATTATCATTGCCAAGACTGCAAACAGTATTCCATTTCAACAGTACCCAGCACTTCTGAAGCAGATCTTTAAGAGATTCCATAAGTATTCCCATACTCCTGAATCTCTGAATCTTGACAGATCACTACAGAAGAATAATATGATTGAATTCGGGAGCCGCTAAGCACTGAAGTACCTTGGAAATTGTCAGAAAATCCCCTAGTCCAGTGGGGACTTTTGCAGGTTTCTGGATTCACCTTCCCATGAGAGAAAAGGAACCATAAAATGGTTCCGCCCTAGGCGCTTGATGGACCCAGAGAGGTTCCAGATAGAGCTTAGGCCAATTCCTGAGATCCT
>JANHFP010002477.1:99701-110032 GCA_032468135.1 Calamaria suluensis | reverse complement strand
CTACGGCCCTAACGTCAAACATACAGATGTTTTGTGACTCATGTATGAAGAATAGAATGGCACAAAATATTCTAACATTGGGGGGAAATTGAAAAATAGAGTCAGACATTAATGCTAACAATGTTAATAGTGATATCTGCCACTATAGACAGACTGTGTCTAAAAGATATTACGGAAGATGAGCAGATTTTATCTGACAAAACAGAGACTGAATTGAAAATGGATTTACAAATGACAGGGTACAAAAATGGCCTAGAAAAAAATGTTACAATCGACATACAAAAGAAACCAACTGATAGTTTAATAATTACATTGGACATACAAACAATAAATAAAGAGAATTACCTATATGCTTTTTTTCCTCAAAATTGGGCATACAAAATAGATTTTTTTAAAGCTTTAAAAAATCTTGTGGAGAAGGGACAAAAAAATGAAAATAAATCAAATTCTTTGACATTATTAGAGAGAACTAAGGATTAAGATTACAAGTAAAAGAAAGGCATATAAAACTGATTTATTTGACCAAGGTTAAATAGATATATTGTTACCAATAAAGGAGATATATAGCAGAAAAAGTAAAGCAGCTTTTTAAAATGCAAAGTATACAGGTTAGTGGCTCGATTCAATACTGTTATTTCTAATAACTCTTAATGGGCTTTTGATAAAACCAGAACTGAAATGATGCTTTATGGGTTTGTTTGTAGGTTAAAGAAGGAATATCAAAATTTAAGAGGAGGTTAAATATTATTAAAATTGCTTAGACTTGTGATGAAGATTGGAGGTCTCTCTCACACAAATATACAATATTCTTACTTTTCCTTTTTTCTTGTTCTTCCACTTCTTCCCTTTTTTCCCTTTGCACCTTTTACTCTTTCTTTTGATTTATTTTTAATTTAATTTAATTACTATTGTAATCCTAGTGTTTAAGAAGATTATTAAAAAAACTTGAATGAGGTCTTCTATTTGTGTTCTATAATGAGCTGTACAGGGAAGCTTTAGCTTGTTTTCAAAAAAAAATGCTGCCATGTAAAGGGACCTGCATGAACTGAAAGGCAAAATCAGCCTCTTATAAATAATTAACTTAAATAATTTGGACAATTAATTATTTCATAATTTATTATCAAGGATAGAACTTCTGCAGCAAAGGACAATGTACTATAGTTTCCCACTGAGAGAAAGTCAGATGGGGGAGGGGAGGGAAACTCTGGAAGGAAAAAGAAAGTGGGTTAAGAGCCTGAAAGTGAAGTAGTCATGAGATGCCTCCTGCTAATGCTTTAGCATGACAAAAGCTAGCAGAGAAAGTGAAGCAGCTTTTTTAAAATGCAAAGTATACAGGTTAGTGGCTCAATTCAAAACATCAAAGACTTTTTATGAGTGAAAAGAAAGTTTGCTATCTTAGAAAATTGGTCTCTATACTTAACACAAGTCTCCTGGGCTTAAAATTGAACAAGCATTCAATGTTTTCCTTCTGAGACAGTGTTAGGTAGAAATAACTAAATGATTTACAAACCTCTGAGCAATGAAGGAGGCTCCCCCCCCCCAAGATAGACTATCCCTGCTTAGTACATTCTCCTCAGTTTTCTTCCTGTGGAAGCAATAGGATCATTCAATCACACCCATAAATGAAAAAAAGAAAGCCGAGGTCTGGACTTTAGTGGTGGTTAACAGCTTGAATGCAATTCCAGAATAAGGATTCATACTGCAATTCAAGAGCCAGTTATTGTATATGACTAGAAATTTTGCCTGGGAGTTCTATTATTCTGCAACTTTTACTCAGGATACAGAATAACAGAATTAGAAGGGGCCTTGAAGGTTTTCTGGTCTCAACCTCTGGTATAGGGTTTCCTGAGCAGGAAACCCTACACCATTTCAGCAGTGGTGAAATCCATATTTTTTTAAACTACTGGTTCTGTGGGTGTGGCTTGGTGGGCATGGCAGGGGAAGGATCTTACAAAATCTCCGTTCCCACCCCACTCTGTGGCTAGACTGAGCTAGCATTTACCGGTTCTCCAAAGTACTCAAAATTTCTGCTACCGGTTCTCTGAAGTACTCAAAATTTCCACTACTGGTTCTCCAGAACCTGTCAGAACCTGTTGGATTTCACCCCTACATTTCAGACAAATGGTTGTCCAATCTCTTCTTAAAATTTTCCAGTGTTGGAGCATTCACAACTTGTGGAGATAAGTTGTTCCACCAGTTAATTGTTCTAAACGTCAATAAATTTCTCCTTAGTTCTAGGTTGCTTCTCTCCTTGATACTAGCGTATGTCTTCTTACAACATACCGTGTCTTATTTTGGGGAAAACAGTATTTCTAACCTGTATCAATATCTGTTTTTCAAATTTACATTTCTTTTGGATTTGTGTTACAATAATGTAGTAAAGTTAGGCAACACTTCAGATTCAGAGGCTTTGGAATGTGTAGGGGCATACGATCCCTGTCTGCAACTCCTTAAATTAACTTCCGCTCCAGGTTCACACAGGTATCCTTGATACTTTACATCACACCTGCAGCCAAAGACTTATTTAGTTTAAGGTTGCAAACAGCTGTTACCCAGAGCCCTATACAACATTGCACAGCCTCATCTATTAATTCTAAGCTACCCATGATCTTCTACCTGTTATGTCTGTATGCTTAATAAGCTTCCATACATTTTAACACACAGCTTGGTTGGTTCACAGTGTGTGACTCATTTTTTTAAAAAAGATGGCACACTGCTTACCATTATATGGCTGTCCTCATATGGCTGACTAACATGACAACTAAGCATAGCCTAGACTCTTGTACAAATTAAAGCAATGTCTTTATAGTGTGGATGTATGGGATATAGTATAGAGTTATATGAATCCGCAAAATTAGGTTAAGTGAATTATGCTTAAATTAACTATGGGTGTGTATTAAAAGCACTATTTCTAAGTGGTAGTAATTGATTCAGTGTCAGTGCAGGTGATAAATGCATTAGAAATTTATTTGCTAGATTTCTATGCTGCTCCAATTGAAAGCAGATCAGCGTCACCCCCATATCCTATTGATCTAAAGAAGATCTTAAATTATACAAATAGCACAATCCAAAACAGAAGACAGCAGAAAACCAAAGATAAACAGACTATATTTGTTAGACATCACATTACAAAAGGGGTAACATTCACAACATTCCCTCCACTAAGGTCTGTTGAAAAAAACAAAACCAAGTTTGGATGGCCTTTCTAAAACCTAGCAGGCTTTGGTTCAGATGTGGACCTTGGGGAAATGCTACTCCAAAGAGAAGGGACAATGATTGAAAAGGCATGTTCTCTTTATTGGTATTCATTTTTGTAGTCAATTCATGCTTATACTTATATCTATTACCTAATATGTAATCGACTGAATGAATGAATGAATGAATGAATGAATGAATGAATAAATAAATAAATAAATAAATGAGGAGACTTAAAGAAAGTAAGATCTTATAAATGGATTGATTGGGAGAAGACAGTCCTGAAGATATCTAGATCTTCTATCTGGGAAAATCTCCTTATTGCAAACCCACTCATTCACTGATCGAACACTTTGCAACTGAGTGGTTGATTGTTAAGCCACAGAGTCATCGGCTCATACTAAATGCATCTTAAAAACCACATGTTGGCTAATGGATAATGTTCAGCGTAAAAAGCTAGATTTTTTTAAAAATACCAATAGAGCCCCAAACTTTATGTCAACATGGAATACGTTTGGGCGAGTAGTGAGAATCGTAGGATAGTGTACTCTAGTAGTCACTCGCCCCGGCATTACAAAATGAAAAATACAGGATGGCCCGAGAAGTACCTACAGAGTAGGACTATTGCAACATCACGTCTTTTCCCCAAATGTCTTTTGGTCCTTTCCTCAACATACAAGTCCTTGAGGTGCTAGTAGGTTCATAAAAGGAATGTGAGAATATATGTCTATTTACTACCAGGCTGGGCTTTGAAAAAAGAGGGTGGGGGCTGAGATGTCACCAGTGGTGAAATCCAATTTTTTTACTACCAGTTCTTTGGGTGTGGCTTGGTGGGCATGGCATGGTGGGTGTGGCAGGGCAAGGATACTGCAAAATCCCCATTCCCTCCCCACTCCTGGGGGAAGGATATTGCAAAATCTCCATTTCCACCCCACTCTGGAGCCAGCCGCAGGTGGTATTTGCCAGTTCTCCGAACTACTCAAAGTTTCTGCTACCAGTTCTCCAGAACCTGCCAGAACCTGCTTGATTTCACCCCTGGATGTCACCCCTTATCCAATAAGCACTATTTAAATCTAACCTTAGCACGGAATTAAGTGCTGGGCCCAACCTTCCTGGTCCCTTCCTTTCTCTGATTCTCTGTAGAGGTTTCATGGGCAATGAAACCTCTACAATCAGATCACAAGGAATGCTGGATGGATGCAAGGTCCAGAGGTGTTTGGGGCAAGAAAAGTAGCTCCTAGAAAGAGGGATCCAGCACCTCAGCCTTCGAAAGCTTGAAGGAGATCCAGGGCCGTCTTCCACTTGGTAGGGATCCTTGATTCAGAAATTATGTCAGAGGATGGATGGTCTTGGGTACAACTATAAATTCCCTTTTGCTGTTATTTTAGCTTTTTTTAAAAAAAGGGTAACAATGATCAGTCTTAAAGGAAAGATGTGAAGAAAGAAATAAGGTATAAAATGTAACATTCTTTAAAAATAGGCATACCATTTGTAAGTGGCAGCTAAAGGCCAGATTGGCTCAGCAGATGAAGTGTTAGGATTCTGTCTAGACTAAACCATTAACCTATTGGCCAACTATGGTCAATTTTATACTTTCAGGAATCCCTGCATTTAAACTAGCATTTACAAAGGATCCAGAATAAACCTCTATCAAAGCTATAAAATATTTGCACAGCACGCTCAATGCAGAAAATAAATTATCATTATTAACAAGTTGTTCTGTGGGCTCAGTAGGTAATTTTTTCCTCCAAAATGAAAGCCTCTAGTTGTGTTGGAACTACGTATCCCAAGATTCCTAAGCCATTATGGTGTCCCGTCCCCCCAGGACAGTACCCAAAACACACCAGCATATCTTTAGGAGAGTATGTCTGGAAAGGACCACACAAACCTAGAAATTATATTTACTGGCCTTGATGCATACAACTCACTGATGGTTTGTAACATACTACATGACTTCCCTAATGAGTACCTCTAACATGCCTTAGTGAGGAATTTTGCAAGAAACGTGACACTCATTTCTATTGGAAATCCAGAACTCTAGTAGTTCTTTGCAGAGGTTGGAATCTCAGCTGAGCTGCAAATGAAAGTCAAGTTAACAAGATAAAAGAAGTTGTTCTTATTATGCTTAGATGTTTCTGCTTCGGGGATGAAGCTGCAGGTGATTGTTTGTTTACACAGGACACTTACCTCGAAATACATTAGGGAAGGTGTCAGTGGAAGGTGACATTCCTGAGAGCTTTCTTAAATGATTCAAAGGCACTCTTTCCCCTTGGATGCCATCTCTGGCTTGCCTGTATTCCAAAAAATCCGCGGAGCCTGACTTCTGAGCGAGTTCACCTGGCTGATCCGAAACCTCATGAGTCCAGTCGGCAGATCGGCTAAATGCCCCTGCCAGACTGGCAGACCTCTGTTTCTTGCTTGGTGCCTTTTCTTTCAGCCGGAAGGGCTCCCGTCTCCTTTTGAAGAGAGGGCTCTGCGAGGGGGACAGGCCGGGCGAGCGGTTCGGGGAACTCAGCTGCCTAGTGGTGGTTTTGACATAGCAGGGGTTGATGAAAGGGTATGGTTTAAAGCATTTGGGAGTGTGCGCCGGACTGCTGGAGGCCTCCTCTGAGGAGCAAGTCCCATTTTTCACTTCCACAGAAAAGCTCTCCTCCTCCTCCTCCTCCTCCTCCTCCTCCTCCTCCTCCTCCACAGCTTCCCTGCTAGTTGACAAACTCCATTTCCTGTCTGTGTCCACAGCAACCTGACCCCCGCCTCCACCTGCCAGTTCAGCCTCTCTTTCGCCACCTGTACCTTCAGCAGCAGCAGCACCTCTTTCAGTCTCAGACTCCCCAGCCGGGGGTGGGAAATAAAAGACCGAGCTGTCCAGCAGAGTCCCCTCTTCTGCAATGGCAGCGTTGGGAGTAGAGAAGAAGTCCCCCCCTTCCCCAGCAGGTTGTTCTTCTTCTGCTGACAGTTGCTCGGGTCCTTCCTCCCGCATCTCGAAGACGCTGCTGCAGGAGCGCCCCATTCCGTTTGCCCCTTCTGGCCCTTCAGCCTGACAGCTTGGGGCATCTTCTGCGATTCTTGATTTAGCAGAGACCGGCTGCTCGGTATCCGGGCTGCTGTCTTTGTCGCTGCTGAGTGAAAGGAACCTTTCAAAATCGAATGGGGCTGCTGTGGAACTAGCCATGTGTAGGGCCATTGTTTTGGTGCCCTGCTGCTCCGTTCCAATGTTAATTGTCCCCTGCTGCTGCTGCTGCTGCTGCTGCAATCTAATTGCCTGCTGAATATCAGAAAGCAAATCCTCTTGTTCGGTGGCTGAATGAAAGCTGTATATATCCGTATCTGAGCCGGAGCTGGTTCTTTGTCCATCTTGCGGCTCGCTGGCCGCTGCAGGGCGAGTTTCATTTGTGTTCTCGAAATGCTCTGCATCAGTATCCGAGAGGCCCCCTTCGTCTGCAGAGATGCTTATATCCGGAGTTTTGGAGAGAATGGAGTGAGCGCTGTCTAGCTCCCCTGTGGGCACGGCCTGGCTCTCTAAAACGTCCTCTCTCGAGCTGCTGTTTCCATCCTTAGACTTGGAAAGGTTTTTCCGGATGCGCAGATTGGAGAACACAGAGGACCTGGCTTCAGACTTGCCCTTCTTCTTCGACTCCCCTCCTTTGCTGTGCCTGCCCAGGGTCTTTTTGCTCCCCCCTCCTTTCTTTGTGCCCTCAGCATCCCTGGGCCCAGGAGCATCCTCGCCGCCTTCGTGTACATCACCTGCGTTCCTCTTCAGCTTCCCATCTTGGTTCCCCATGGCGTTCAGCAGTCGGGCAATGTCAGGAATCAAGCCATGGTCCTTGGCTTTGTTCACCTGGGCAGGCAGGCCAGCCCCCTCAAGTAATCCAGGGTTGTTTTCGAGCGGCGGTGCTGATGCAAGGGGAGAGGAGAAGGCTTGCTCTGACTCTCTCTCGGCTGCTGCTCGAGCTGCCTTTTTGCATAATGTGCTGCCAGCATAAGGCTCCTCTGAGACATGCTCAGTAGAGCACTGAGAGATGCAGACAGCTCCTTCCAATGGCAGCTCCTGGTACCGTTGCCTTTTCAGCCTTCCTCGGATCCCCTCCCAGCTCTGGCTAGACGGAAAGACTTGTGTCCGGGCAGCAGGAACTTTCTCCTCCAGTGCCTCCATCTCCTGCATTGTGAACCTGCAGGAGTTTGTCACAGAGTGCCCTCAGGAGTCAGGATTTCAACGATTTCCTTTCCTAGAATCGGGTGCTGGGGAAGAGGAGAGGGAAGAAAAGAAAAGAAAAAAGGAGGGGGAGCAAAATAAAATAAAATTAAACCTCATGATCCATACCAACTTTCTGGTTATTCAACAGGAAATCTGGGACATTATGTGGCTTTCTGTAGTACAGAAAAGGGATTCATTCAGTCAAGCTTTTTTTGGGGGGTAAACAATATTAATTGGCTCCTGCTTTTAGGAGAATCAGCTCTCCATTTTTTCCCTCTTTTTGAAAGACAAACATTCCATTCTAATACACATTCAGACCCACGCAGTGCTGTGCTGTAAATATACAAACAGCAGCATCTGACTATGCAATGGTTCATTGGGAGAAGTGTTATAGGTTAATGATGTTATAGATTACTGAGGGGTTTGGTCTAAGTGACCATTCAGAAAGACATTTGTATTCCAAGGGGGTTTGAATAGTGATAGCCCTCCAAGGGAAAAGCCTCATCAATATTCAGCACACACTCATTATCCTTTTAAAAAGAGAGAGTGAGAGACAGAGAGAATGAGCATGTTTGGTACCAAAAATAAACAGTACCAACCTTCCTCAGAAAAGCACAAATCTAAAATAAGGTGCTTCTGAGGTATTTCCATAGTAACAATACTAAAGTATTTCCACACTAACAATACTGTGCTGCTTCTACAAGCTTTATAAAAACTACATTTAAAGTTTGACATGGCTTGCTAAATATAATTGTGCATATCTACTCTTCCAGTAGAGTAGAAATGCTTAGAAACTACAATAGTAAATATGATTTCTAGATCCAATGGTTAATTGCATTTCTTTTGTGGATCTGTGTAAAGACCATGTAAAATATCAATTTGATGTTAAGATCCTTCTGAATAACTGGTTAGAATCAAGTTAAGTGTGATCGCAAGGTTAACAAGTTCATTTGAATAAAAAGGTTCTCATTTGGATAGATTTTGGTTTTTAAAAACTCCAATGAAATGCACACTCACTCAGGTAGGTAGGAAGACTGCTTTCTCTTTTGAAACAAAAGGGCTGAAAAATTAAACTTTTATCTCCCTCTGTTACAGTGAAATTACCATTAAGGTTTTAAAACCAGAAATGGGACCTCAACAGTTACTTTTTACCTAACTTTGACTTAAGTAAATGGAACTGAATGGACCAATCAACAACTATGATCTTTGATCTTCAGCTGAGTAGTAGACTCTTAACATTCCAAATTGGTAATTTCTTAGGCAATGAGATCTCTGGATGTCAACTAACTATGGTAGTCTTGGTTATCAATTCCCTCCATTAAATCTCCAATGACAAATTTCTTAACATGGACACTAAGAAATATCCACATTCTTTAGTCTTATATCTTGCGTGGGTTGGAGTAAAAAAAAGCTATGCTACAAAAATTATTATGCTTTAATTAGCTTGATATATGCAAATGCAATCTTTCTCAGTATAAATTGTAATAGCCCTTTTCACAATTCACACCAACATTCTTTATTTCTGATTTAGTGTAATTCATGAAAACATCAATTTTAGGTTAACATTATATGTAAGCCAGGCCACAATGACTTATTCAACAGAGCATGATTAAAATGTATCCTAATAAAGATTGCGTGTGAATCAGATCATAGAAGGCAGGGATATCAGTGAAGACAACCAGGAATACTAGCTATTAATAGACATCTTACACTTGTTTCATTTTCTATTTTGAGAGAAGATCTAAACTAAAGATAGGAAATATGTTGCAATACCTCATCATTATCGATAGTAATAAGCCTGCTTAAGTTTATTCAAATGAAAGCTTCTTTTAGTTTATTTAATGCAAATAACTTCTAAATTACTAATGCTATTGGAGCCTCAGTGACACTGATCCTTTTACAGAGATGTAAATAACTATGGTGTTGCAATTGTAAGGGGCTCTCTGATATTTTCATATTATTAAGCAATACTTCAACACCATAGTATTTATGCACAGATAACACTGGGCAGCCATAGAGATGATCTGCTATCTTAAACATTCAGGGAGAGAAATCTTAGGAAAACATCAATACCAAGTAAAGACAAAAATAATGGAATAAAGAAAAGGTTGGTTTTTCCTCCCCAATCACCCTGTTTAAAGAATAATATTAACAGCACCACCAATTCTCAACTTTGTTACATATTTTCTGTTGACTGTAATGAAAAACTTCACACAATTTAATGTTTGGCAAAAATATATACTTGGTTCTTAACAGGTTAGTACTTATTGCTTTCAATTCACTCACAGAATAAACATGTATAACTGTAGAGAAGCACCATACAATCAAATTTACATGTTGTAGGGGCTTTCACAGATACAAATTTGCCTTTAAACCCAGAGGTAGAAAGTCAAGTGAAATCTTCCTTCTCACCATTTTTACTTTAGATTGGACGGCCTTTTCCCAGAGAGCGAGCAGGAACGCTTGGTCATTTTTGCTGCCTTCACCTGGAGCAGGTAAACCATCATTTCCTGGAATAAAGCCAAGCACACCCACACTTTCCCTATAGTATAAACAATTATGAGCAAATAGCCAAAATGACACAAGCATTGCTTTAAATGTAGCTTCCTTTTTCATGGTTCTAGATATTAACTTTGTTATTACTGGTAATGGAGGAAGGAAAAGCATAAGGTAGGGGGGAAAATGCTGCCAGTGTTTCACTTTGAAATGAATTTAACAGCACAGCAACAAAGAGCTAAAAATAGAAATTAGCCAACCACCAAAAAAAGAGCTACAGAGAGCTAAAGTTGTTGAGCTAAACCATGCTTAGACTCTCTAGCAGATACCATAATTTAGTAGGATATTCAAGCAGTTCCTTAGCAGGATGGGATACCACCCTCTCACACACACACATTTCTCACAGCTTAATTACTTGTAATAACTGCAGATAAGCACAATAGGC
>JANHFP010002477.1:79930-93368 GCA_032468135.1 Calamaria suluensis | reverse complement strand
GGGAAGGTGGGGAGAAGCCTGGTAAAACTCTTGGTTGATTGAAAATGTAATATACAAAATTGCTTTTTAAAAAAATGTAAATAAATCCTTTCTGAAACAATTGCTTAGTCCTTTCCTCCGGCATGTCTTGACTTTTACAAAGTACAGCAGAGGCATAGACTCCTCTGGGACATTCCCTGTGCACACAGCCCTGAATGAACCAACCAGAGTTCCTAAGAGCTTAGAGGTAGGGAGGGGGGTGGGATCATGTCCAAACTCTGCTGAACTGACTGAATTCATAAATAAGAGGGATCACTGCTTGTGTCTCAGTTACTATACAGCCCTTTTTTTTGTCTTTCTGAGAAGGTGCTTAGCTATCTGAATTGGCAAACAACTTACATTCACTTGGGACATTGTACTGTACAAGCTGGAAATTTCCACTACTGTTTGGAACAAAAACAGCAATAATAATAATAATAACAGAAGCTTTCAAAATCGACAAGCATTATTGAAAGTGCCATTTTGTTATTTTTAAAAAAATACAGTTATTTATCCCATGTCTAAAATGCCTTTCAATGTACAGAAAATAGAGACAAGACTCTGGTGCATTCTCCTTGGGAGCATGCCTGATGCAGACAGCTGGGAAGAAGTAATGTGCTTATTCCATAAGATTCTTTGTCCTTGTCATACGCTTCAACAAAAACACAGGATAAACACGGACCTGGCTTTTTGCTGACACTGTTCTTAAGCCTTTTTCTGGGGCTCCCTCTTTCTCTCTGTCTCTCTCTCTCCCCTCCACCAAATTTGTACAAAGGGTGAGACTTTCTGTTCCAGCTTTTCTACAACTTAAGAGATTCCCAGGGCTACGCTGGGCACTGCACTGAAAATCTGAGTCCCTCTGGAACCCTCATATTCAAAGCAATCCTGTACTCGGTTTCTCATGAAGATGGACTTCTCGTAAGAATGTTTTAAATGTTTAAGGAATATCTCTACTTGAAAAATATACATACTTAGTTCTTCTGCTTGAACGTAGAGGGATAACATGCACCCTTTTGAAATTCTTCACTGTTGTACATAAAATTATTTTGTGGAGTTACAGTTTTAAGATTGCCCTCAATCAATACAATATAAACAAGTTCTGAAAAAACTGTTTTCAAGGCCCCTTGTGCTGCTCACATCTCGTAGTGATGGTAATTACTGCTGAGAAAGACAAGACTTCACCTTTCTTGTAAACAGACAGCAAGTGCTGAGTGCATGGGATGTCCCTGCACAGGTTATTTAATAAACTGAGTCAACCAATTGACATTACACCCACAAAAGGAGAAGATGGGAAGCTCTAAAATGTTTTGAGAGATTTGTACAGTATTCAGAATGCACACATATACCCACATTTTGAAATAGATCAATCCAATTGGTGATATATTGGATCCTACCAGATTTATCAGAAAAAAACATATTGGGAGTGGGCTAGCTACGTGTGTGCTCTCCTGAGATCCCAGAATGGATTTAACAAGTGCAGGACTGAATAGATCACTCATAGTTTTTGTATGCAGCTTTTTGGAATTGTATAGATAAATTTTCAGATATCCATTTTTTTCTTTAATAAATACATTTGTAAATTTGTTTTTGCTTTATGTGGCTTCAACTGTTACAGTATACAGGAAGTAGTAAAAGGATACATACACTAGGCTGCTACTTTCACATCTTTGAAGATATGTAGCTGGCTCCAGCAACCACCCTCCCTTTAATGTTTATTACTGTGGTTAAAAAATACTATTCTATGAAGTTTCCCGCGGAATCCGCTTATGAAAAATGACTGATGGTTTCTGCTGATATTGTTGCCTCCGTCGTTTACGTTTGTCACACTGACAGAGCAGTAACATCTTGAATGTGGTTCTGAAATTTTTATTACACAGTGCATAGCACATAGGGTTCACTGTACTATTGATGTAGCAAAGCCAATACCCCAGGTTCCAAAATGTTTTTGGGATGCAGTTACAAAAAGTGTTTACCAGGACCATGATATTATATGGGGTCCAGGTGATAATGAAGGCAAACAGAATGGCGCTAAGTGTCTGTGCAGCTTTCTTTTCTTTGATAAGTGACATTCGCTTTCGTTTGGTGATCTGACTCCTTGTCTTCAAGGCGAACTTCTTGGCCAGCGTGGCTTCCTTGAAGGACAAAGGTAAGGCATTAGGTGCCTTCATCCCTGTGGAAATGCAGTTTGAGGCCTTTCCTGCATATACTGCAGATGCCTGTTGAACTGGAAGCTTGGGAAAGCATTTCTGTAAGTTCCCATCATCCGTGCCCTTTTGTGGATGAAGCCTTTTTGGTTTCTGCTCCTTTGACTCGGTGTCCAACTTCTGCAGTTCGTCTTCTGACCCGGGCAGATCTTCTGATGAAGGCAGTTTTGCAGAATTGAGAATCGCATTGTGTCCTGGAAGCTTCAGTACAATGGAGTAGATGGCCCGTGTGTCCGAGGCAATGTCATCTTCATCAGAAGAGGCGGAGTTCTCAAGGGAGGCATTGCCATCGTTGTTGTTCCAGCTGTCGCTGCTGCTATGCTCCTGATCAACCTGGTCTGAACTGGGCTTCCAGCTCTTGGATGTCATCCAGAAGTTGCAGCCACCATATTTTCTTCGCTTGGTACGCTTCGTGTTCTGCTGCTGCAGTTCGTAACTGCTGCAGCTTCTAGAACTTCCCGTTTGGTTGACAAAGCACGCTGCCTCAGCCTCGCTCCCAGAAGCCTGGAGTCCTGCTAACTCTTTGGTACGTTTCTCTGTCTCCTTGTATATCCTCCAGTACAAGATACTCATAATAGTAACTGGCAAATAAAAGGCAGCTATGGCAGTGCCAAAAGTGAGGACAGGTTGATTTAGGAACTGGATGTAGCATTCACCCTCTTCAACAGTCCGCTCCCCAACAAAATATTGCCAGAACAGAATAGCAGGAGCCCAAAGGATGAACGAGACAACCCAAGCTAAGCCAATCATCACTGCAGCCCTCCTGGTTGTTCGTTTAGCTCTGTAGGTAAGTGGCCTAGTGATGGAAAAGTATCTGTCAAAACTGATGACCAGCAGATTCATGACAGAAGCATTGCTTGCCACGTAGTCAATGCAAAGCCACAGATCACAGGCCAGGTTTCCCAAAGCCCAGCGGCCCATGATTATATACGTGGTGAAAAGGTTCATGGAAATGACACCAATGATCAGGTCTGCGCAAGCAAGACTCAACAAAAAGTAGTTGTTAACCGTCTTTAGCTGTTTGTTGACTTTGAACGCCACAATCACCAGGATGTTCCCGATGATGGTGACGAGGGCCAGAATGCCGGTGAGGAAAGCAATCAGGACAACTTGCCAGACAGTATGTCCTCCCAGAGGATCAGGAGGACCAGTGGACACATTGGTCATGCCTATGGTAGTGAAGAAAAAGCTCTCGTTTGCCTGGGAAGGGCCATAGGTGCTGGTAAACGATGGAGCATCATTGGGAAGTCCTTTTCTTTGGGAGTCTCGAATCCAGAAGGTGCTCACATTTATAAGTAACGAAGGGATTGTGCTGTTGCTAGACGGGATCATTGTGACATTCTGACATATTCTGCAAAAAGGTCAAAAGAAAGAAATGGCATGTAAATAACATACTTATGCAGACTACATATGCAACATTATTACCAGCATCAAACATATTATTCAAAATGTTAAGGAGCTAGATCATGTTATAGAATGAGATTGTATCATGGTGATGGAAAACCCTTTAAACATTTGTCCCCAACATTTATACTGTCCCCAAATTACCCATATATTTCATTTACTTCTGGGTTTTCATTTTTGTAGTATAGATTGCAAATGAGGGGCTCCATAGAACAAATGACTAAAAAGAACAAAAGGATTAAAAAGGATTAAAAAGAAACATGCCTTCATGCTAAGGATCTGACCTGCTCTGAGTTTATGTGCTCATTTTTGAGTAAAGCATAACAACACAAACATAGTTGCTCCTACTTATATTGAAGAAATGTTATTTTGGCTGATTTTTCTCAATCTAGTATTGTGGAAGGGCCCTATTAGAAAAAGCAATCCAACTTGAAACAAGTGCTTAACTTTATTGCTGACCTCATCCTTGAGTGTACATGAACAGGAGACCATTGTTTAAGAGATGTTAAGTGTATTGTTAAGAGTTGCTAAGTGTATTGTTTTGATGCTACAGTTGAACATTCAGTCAAGATCCAATAGCAAAGTCAGCTCTGTAGTATGATTACCATGTTTAGCTTGGGAAATTCTTTTATGCAAAAACAGAAAACATCAATAAACCAGGCCAAATATAAATCCCATTGATTTCACAACATAAGACAGTTGCAATAGACTTTGGAAATTTTCCAGAACTGTTCTCTACCCAGTGAAGGATGATGTTGTAACATAGTGGTCCCCAACCTTTCTAACTTGGCAGCCCAGCCCAGTTGGTGTGTGTGTGAGTGTATGAAGCTCTGTGTGCAACAGGAGGATGCATGTGCTTCTGCATAAAGCTCCAATCATAGAAGCACCAGGCACTTGCATGTGAAGCTCCACTTGTGTAAGCAGAGGGCACTAGCACACGAAGCTCCATTTGTACAAATTGAGCTTCGTGTGTGATTGCAAGTGCCCTCCGCTCACATGAATGGAGCTTCATGTAGGAGTGCAAACTCCTTCTACTTGCGTGAGTAGAGCTTCAGGCATGCACACTTGTCTTTCTCTTCTGCAGCCCAGTTTTGAACAGGTTGGGGCCACCTGTTGTAGCATGATTGTCTGACTTCTGTTTTTAAACATCTCTACTGCCAAAGTCCCCACTGAACGATATTCCAATGTTAGAAAGTTTCTTACAATAGTTGGATAAAATATTTCCTATGATTCCAATTTCCATTTCTCCTGGATACCTTTCAGCTATTTGAGGATAACTATGTTGTCTTCCCATAATCTTCTCTTCCCTTAGTTCTCA
The DNA here is from genome assembly GCA_032468135.1 of Calamaria suluensis. Taxonomy (NCBI): domain Eukaryota; kingdom Metazoa; phylum Chordata; class Lepidosauria; order Squamata; family Calamariidae; genus Calamaria; species Calamaria suluensis. Next base: position 88,424 of record JANHFP010002477.1, on the reverse strand, counting down.
CAAAACTAAATTTCTGGTTTCTTTCTTATGTTGGATGCTCTTCTAGTCCAATTAGTTAATGTCTTTTGGTACATCAACCAGTTACAATTAACAAGGACATAAACCTGTCCCAACATCTCCCCACCCCAAGATGGTGCCATCATCAACACTCAGAATAATCAGTCTTAAATTGTCCATTAGTGGTATCAATGTTAAAGTAGTTTTACTATCATATCTTGAAACCATTCAGGACTGAATTTAAGGTATATAAAATCTGTTAATTTTTGTTATTTTGGTTGAATGGCTTGATACAGAAAAAGTGGAAGGACAGCAAATTTCATGCAGGTATGATTTTCTGCTGATTCAAGGATAAGCAAATGGTAATTTAACTCAGCAATGGGAAAGTCCGTAAAACATATTACTTTCTTAGTGCAATTACAAAAGCTGATTATATTTCACCAGTTTCTTTTTACATGTAGCATTGCCAAGTCAGGAGTCTCTTCTTTCAGGGGTGAAATCCATAATTTTTCCCTACTGGTTCTGTGGGTGTGGCTTGGTAGGCATGGCAAGGGAAGGATACTTCAAAATCTCCATTCCCACCCCACTCTGCGGCTAGCGACATGTGCTATTTGCTGGTTCTCCAAACTACTCAAAATTTCTGCTACCAGTTTTCCAGAACCTGCTAGAACCTGCTGGATTTCACCCCTGTGCATAACCCATATAAAGAAGAATTGAGAAACACATAAGCACTGTCAAAGACAGAAGCCAAAGCTGAAATTACACCATCTATTCATGATAATTCCACAGCACAATTACCTAATTGTAGCAAATAGTTTTCCTGTTTAGATTGGAATCTAAAGAGCTTTCATAGTCTCATAAACCTGTTTCAAATCTTGTACAGAGGGAATTTATTAAATAATGTATCATGTTGTGAGGGAAAAAAAAAGATAAGATCAATTGTCAAAGCGACTTGTAACATACATGGAAAAGAGTATAAGAAATGTCTCCATTGTATGTCCAAAGGAGGAGGTGTATGAAACCATTGTAAAATGAGATACTGTCAAATGCTGGAAGCAAAATGAAGAACAACTGAGCACATCTGACATAGAATAAGATCTGCAACGTTTCTCCATAAATTAGGTAACGTTTGTTTGTACATCCTGCCAGCCAAGCATCTGGTTCACAGAGTGCTTTACAAAAGCAAAAGGCCCACACGTCAAGTAGTAAGAGAAGTGCCAAGAGTTTGCTTTAAAAGGCTGAAATTCTAGCATCTACAGATAGCAACATGACCTGACTCAACAGGGCATTTTCTCTCATTTCAAAGAGCTGCTTGGCATTTGCACCCACACATGCACACAGACACACACACAAACACAGAGTGGGCCTGATAAACCAATGACCTTATTTAGGATAAGTTGGCTTCTTCTGCTCACGGAAAACATGAAGTATCGAATCACTTGTAAACGTTTAAGATTGTTTTGAAAAATACAAGAGAAGGAAGAGAAGCCAAATGTGAATCTCAGAAGGGAGGGAGGAATGGAGGGAGGCTAATATCTATTCACTGCAAGGAGAACAGAGCAGCAAATGCATAACTGAACATCTTTGGCAATATTTAGACACTGTGGGAAACTGTCTTAAAACAACATGCATTGGGTTTTGTAAATTCTCCTTTCGTACAGGGTGGTATGACTTCCACCTTGCAGTGATGCAAACCTTCACTTTCCCTAAGAACCTACGTATTAATTCTCATTCTTTCGCTCCCCGCCCTCTCTCCTTCTCCTCTCAAAAGGCTACACAATTTCAAGTGTCTTGTGCAGACTTCTTCTGAATAGATTCCCACAGGTAATGCTGTAAATTGTAAGTTTGGCAGTGAACATTCAAGAACAACTTTAGATGGTTACAAAAGTTTAAGGGGTGTTTTGGTTTCCTTTTGCTCACATCCAGTCAGTGATGGGTTTCCATTTTTTTTTACTACTGGTTCTGTGGGTGTGGCTTGGTGGGCACGGCAGAGAAAGGATACTGTAAAATCTCCATTCCCTCCCCAATCCAGGGGAAGGTTACTGAAAAATTCCCTTTTCTGCCCAATCAGCTGGGATTTGGGAGGCAGAGAATAGATGGAGGTAGGGCCAGTCAGAGGCGGTATTTACTGGTTCTCCAAACTACTCAAAATTTCTGCTACTGGAAAAATTTTGCTAGTTTTTTGCTAGATAAAAAGCAGTTGTGCTGTCCTATCTTCACCTCACCAATATCACTTTTTAAGCATACACTGAAGGGAGGCAGTATTTTTTAAATATATATATATATATATATTGTGGTAAAACTATTGAAGCGATCTAATCAAAACTCTGTAGGGTAAACTTTGCTAAAGGCTGTCAAAGGTGCTTTTTTCAAAAGGCAGCTGGACAGTCCAGTTGCCTTTTGAAAAAGCACTTTTGAGACGACTATGACCTGGACGACTGAGAATCTCCACAGACATTTTGTTAAAGGATCTACTATCCTTTTCATTTCCACTTCATTCTACTCAAAAGTGAGGCAGCTTCAGATGTTTGGAATTTCCGCATTGTAACCTGTTTCTTTAAAATCCAACCTAGAACTACAAATTGCTTCAGATTGATCCATGTCGTGACTGAAACAGACTTGAATTTTACCCTCTTTCAATCTTGAATCTCTTACTCGTGTAAAATAAGAAATGATTTTACCATGTTTGGAATGTTTTTGTTAAACTGAATCTTTCCGGTCCCTAACATGGTAAAAAAAATATTAGGACATGCTGTATATGTCTGTTTTCAGTTTTTTGTTTTTCTGTTTCTCTCTTTTCTGTTGGGAGCTGTTTAAAAATAAGTCTTAAGATTATTAGAGTCTTCAATAAGTAGACAAAAGGGAAACAATTTTAAAACACCAAATCACAAAGAATCCCTAAAGATTGTCCAAAATGCTGTTTTTCAAGTTTGGGGAGACAAATCTTAGTGCTAAAAATTCCACCAAACTATTATAGTGTGTTTTCATTTCTAAAATTAATGAGAAATAAAATGAATCCTTGGTTTCTATAAAAAAATTAATGAAAGTGCAAACAACGCAGTGAGGACGAATAGATACATATTGTTTTGATGCTGATTTTTTTTTACCAATGTTTTAGCTGACAAGAATTAATTTATTTCTTAGCAACTGGTTACAAATTGATAATCTGATTATAACACTGAAAATCTTGGTTGGTGTAAAATCTTTTTATAAAAATATTTGAATATTTATAGATCATAATACCTTAGGCAATGTTTATTACAATGCCATAACATTTTAATCCATTCTTCAACTAAAACAGAGTCTATATTTCTACGGAATAAAATATAAATGGGAAAAATTAATAAACTGGACAGTAAATTCTGAACAAGAATAACAAAACAAGGGGAAAATCAAATGTACTTTCTTAGTTTATATTAAACCTTGTTTTATTTTCAATTTTAGGCCATCAAAGATGACTGTTTCTTCATCAATTCTGTGGCATTACTACATAAGTATTAATCAAAATTTATGAAATGCACTGTTATAATCTTTCAAGCATGTTCTATTAAATAGTACAACTTAGCTATCAATTTAATCATATATATTAAAAGGTTGCTAGCATTTCCTGTACCAAAGTGTCCATCACCTTTTACCTTACCCAGGTTCTCTGAGTCATTCATTTCATAATTTCTGAGCTGCTTTGCAGCTGTTCCTAAATTATGGAAACAAGGATTATTACAAGTGTATTTGCTCTATCACAGTGGACTTTGCTTTATCGGTTTGTCCTGAGATGAACTCTAGGGACTATAGGTTGCTATAGGAAACATCATGTGTTTCATATTACTGATAGTGACCTAGTGCTTAGTCTAAATATTTCTGACTCTCAAGGAATCATGGTTGTATTATGGCTAGGCTTTGATCTGGCCATCATGTGCACCCCTCAATTTTCTTCCAAAAATTGATTTCTTCTATTTGTTTGCAATGGTGGAAGACAAGGCTTTGAGGCAGAAAGACCCCACCCAATGGAATAGAAAACTTCCACCCATAACTGGGGAACTTTACTTCATGCTGAAGTGAATTGAGATATTGAATTATATTAATCTGTGGCTCTCCATCATGAAAAAGAATACAGCAGTATTTTGAAATCCACTAGCGAGAGGATGGCAGAGTAAGGCCCTTAAGTCAATTAAAATTAGTTAATGGCACTTGATGTGAAAGTATCCTTTTGTGACTTAAGAATGATTGGACAACCATTTGTCTGAAATGGTATAGGGCCATGATGGTGAACCTATGGCATGGGTGTCACAGGTGGCACGCAGCATCCACTCTGTGAGCATGTGAGTTGTCACCCTAAGTTAGCTTCTCCTCACATGTCCGGCCTGCTGGTCATCAGGTCTCTCCTATGCCTGCACAGGGCATATGAGTGGGGAGTGGTGGGCATGCATGGGGGTGCGGTGTGTGCAGGGGGCCATGTGTGCATGTGTGTGGGGCAAGGCATGTGTATTGCATTATGGACGTTCAGGGGCACACTCTGGGCAGTCGGACCAGAAAAGGTTAGCCATCACTGGTATAGGATTTCCTGTGTAAACAGGGGGTTGGACCAGAAGACCTCCAAGGTCCCTTCCAACTCTTTTGTTCTGTTCTGTTCTGCTCTGCTCTGCTCTGCTCCCTGTGTTGGGAGAACCTCAGATAGGTTGCCTATGTCCACATGTCTAACATCAACCCAAAATACAGCCAGATACTTTGCAAAGTTGTTTTCATCGGTAGCTGATAAATTTACTCCTTGACACAAAGGAAGAGACTGCACACCAACTATGTTTTTAACATAGTTAAAAACTTGTAATAGGGCCATCAACATTAGCACAACTGAAATTTTTAGGCTAATTAGGGGATACAGAATATAATTCTGTCCTTTAGAGTGTGGTTGGCTGGACAGAGGGGTTCAGGAAGGAGGTTCAGGGGGACTGCGGTACACTGGTCTTATTTTGCCTCCAGGCCCTGCTTGTGATTTGTCCTCTTATAAATGTACTCTGCATCCTAATATGGTAGAGAACACCATGAACCTTCCATATAAATTATAATGATGTAAGAAAACAGATGACACGGCCAGAAATACAGTTTGTACCTGCAAATTACAGGAACTGAAAGGCTGTAGTTAATATGTTACTTTAGAAGTGTATAAAACGTATGTTTGGACCAGAAATCACATCTTACTGCTTTTACTACTACTCCTCTTTGGGCGGGTACCAAGTGATACACAACATTCAGTCAAACGTGCCAAAACATGAAATAAAACTACAACTTTTTTTAAACCCTACATGTAAACTAAATAAAAACAACTGTATTGGGATGGGAGTCATTTGCTGTTAATAATAAAATAAACTGTTATGCATATAGAAATAAGCAACAAAAGAGTAATATCTAAATATGGGCTGTTTTTTACATTTCCTTTCCCGACTAGTACATTTGTGTTAATGCATATATTCACATTCCTAAACATGGGGGTCACACAGACAATTTTATTGAGGATCAGAAAATCTTCAGGACAGGCTACAATTGGAAGTGGCAACCCTTAGCTGACACAGTCAAGAAAATGCAGTACACAGTATTTTGCATATATTTTGGGTCACACAAACCCCAGCACAGAAGTTATCTTCAATTCAGAGTTAGTTTCCTTTTGGTTGGTGTCTGTCTTCACTGCATTAAACGAAATACTTTTTTTTGTTCAAAACCTCTCAGTTTTAAAATTTGCATTACATTAAAATGATTTATGATTTGAACATTAGATTCAAGCTATCTAGCATCCACTAGATGGTGCAGTGAACCTGTATTATGGGTTGATCGTGAATAGCATACAATGGCATTTTTGTAGAAAGAATAAATTTCAAAGTAACAAGAACATTTTTCTAGAAACTATAAACAGCAACACATTTATTTCAAGGAATACTTTTAGCGTTTAAAACTAAGCAGTAACTCCAAATCTGTATGTATAATGGCTTCGATTTACCTAAGGTAATTTTGGTATATATTTTTCTATATTTTCTGGATATATTTGCTAAATCACAACTCTGCTGTAGCTGCAGTTTATTTGTTTATATATCCTAATTACATGGCTGCCAATCTCACAATATGTGACTCTGGCTAGTATACAAGACAATTAAACAAAATTAAAAATCTAGGAGAGAGCATCGGATATCACAAATAATGGCTCCACCTCATTATACAAATCCCAGTTCTTATTACACAGTTCAACACAATACACCACAATAACACCATTGTGTTATTGCACAATGCAATAACAACAAATTATTGTTATTCAATAATTTTTAAATCTCTTTTAAATTTTGTATAACTGTGACTTTTACAGCACAAAACATTGCCAGCTCTACTCCCATTTTGCTTTCACCTATTCTTCCTTTCCTTTTCCTTCCCTTTCCTTTAATTCTTAAATTAAATCTTCCTGCTTAATCCAGTTCTCAACTGACACTTTTTTAGTGCACACATGCTGCAATTCACCTTTTTGCTAAAATTTCCCAAAGCAGTAATAACAAATTAATAAGGCATTATTTTATCCCAAAATTAATAAAATATTATAAAAGAGATAAGACTCTCCTATAGAGATAAAAGATGGGCTGAAAAGAATTTATCCCAGCTTCTTATCCCTTCTTATTCTTATTATGGTTGTTGATCATATGAGTCACAAAAACCAATGCAGGCTACTTAAAAAAAAATCCCCAACAGTTTCTTAAGACAATATCCCAACTCAGTGTTAAATCTGATGTGGAAGACACTTCAGTTTGAACTGTGAACAGGGTGGATTTCTTATCATGATTCATAACAAAATGTAATGTAAGTCTACAATTTAGTATAGTAAATTTAGTACAATAACATGAGCCTGGAATAAAAAGACTGATTTGCAAGTAACTCACCATGAGGGACTAAAGGCCCAGGATTTGTGGTATTTCACATAAGGAGAAATACTTTCAGAAATAATTATGTTGAATATATGAAAAGGACGGGGGAAAAAAAAATCAATATTTCACACAACTGTAAATTCCAAGTCAACAGCGTAATTAGGATTTTATCCATTTCATACTGCAGGGGTGAAACGTAAAATTTGTTGCTACTGGTTCTGTGGGTGTGTCTTGGTGGTGGGTGGGTCATGTAACTGGATGGGCATGGTCATTTTTTTAATTATTATTTTTTCATTTTAAAAGTGTGTTTCTACCTAGGTCTTCGCTGGATTAGGTAGAAATGCATGCCTTTAAATTAATGTAGAGAGCCTCTGGATTGTAGCAGATGGCACAATCATGGAAGATTTCCCCCCACCTTCATTTTAAAGGCATGTCTTTCTACCTAATCTAGCCAATACATAGGCAGGAACACATGCTTTTAAAATGAAGGGAGAAAAAGCCTCTCACAATTGCACTGGCTGCTGCGATCTTCGGAGGGGCAGAGGGGGCGCGACCAGGGATTTTTACTACTGGTTCTCTGAACCACCCGCCACCATCGCTACCAGCTCGGCTGAACTGGTCCAAACCGGGAGCATTTCACCCCGATGCCAAGATATAAATTATCTTAAGGCAGAGCATTGTTGGAGAAGCCTTGTTCAAGGTTACAAACATCAAGATCATTTTTTATTTATAGCTTGCAATTCTAGGTGTTGAAAGGGTTGGTTTTCTGTTGGTATACCATTAAAACCTGTTTTTCAGTAAACGTTAACATTTACTATTAACAATATTTTTTTGAATCTAAAAGGTTTCTTAAACTTTGTTCTTGCAAAGTACAGCACACTTAATCAAAAGCTACCTGGCTCTATTAAGTGTCTATTATGTGATGACCTAGTGCAGGGGTGTCAAACTCACAGCATCACGGCATTGTCACATGATGTATCAGTATTTTTTTCCCCTTCGCTAAACCGGATGTGGGTGGGGCCAGCACGTGACACATCCAGGAGTTCGGCAGCCTTGACCTAGTGTTATCAATTATTTTTATTTTTGTTTTCCTTTTGAAAATGAGTACAGCAGACAATGTGGCTTCTCTCAGAATCTTTTACTTTCCTCCCAGAATTATGTAATTTAAGGATTCTGAGGCCATTTCCAGAAGGATAGCATCCAAAAGAGGATGCATAATTTAAAGGGCCTGCATGGCTACAGCTTGATTTTTTTAAAAAAAGCGAATAAAGAAAATATAGATGGCAATTTGTCACCACTGTCTGGACACTAAGCTCAGGAAGAAGAAATAATGTGTAAGACAATTGTGTCTGCAGGGATCAAACAAGGCCTCTTCAACGGTATAAGGAGCAGCAATGCCATTAACTAGAGAAAGAGTTTTTCCATTCCTTAACATAGCAGCAGCCTCTCTCTTCTTGGCCTATAGCCACTAGAGAAAGAGGACATTGCTAACTATTTAGAGTAACTAGGATAACAGCATCTTAACAGCAATATTAATATCTACTATATAAGAACATAGAATAGTTTTTATTGTCAGGATTTTTAAAGTCATTTTAATGCCT
>JANHFP010002477.1:68094-79830 GCA_032468135.1 Calamaria suluensis | reverse complement strand
ATGGCTAAGCCAGGCCAGCTTGTTTAAAAAGGTGTGTTTTCAGAGCGCGCCTGAAGGCCAACAAGTCCGAACAGGACTAGATCTCTGGGGGGGAGATCATTCCATAGGGCGGGAGCTTTAAAACAAATATGCATAAGAAGGTGCACTTTGAACTGTAAGTTGAATGCAGTTACGCTCCATAAATAAAAGACCAGCTTTCATTTTCAGAGGGAAAAGAAATTCCAGTACAAGATAGTATAGAAACAACCTTCTTTAGGTTTCCCCTTTGGTTTGTGATCTCCCATGTTCCAGGATGTTTTTACTCTCCAAATCAGTTTTATGAGGATATACGGCATCACTACAGGGACATGGTGGCTAAGTGGCTAAGATGCTGAGCTTGTCGATTGAAAGTTTGGCAGTTCAGCAGTTCGAATCCCTAGCGCCGCGTAACGGGGTGAGCTCCCATTACTTGTCCCAGATTCTGGCAGCCTAGCAGCTCGAAAGCATGTAAAAAATGCAAGTAGAAAAATAGGGACCACTTTTGCTAGGAAGGTAACAGCGTTCTGTATGCCTTTGGCATTGAGTCATGCTGGCCATATGACTATGGAAACATTATTCGGATAGCGCTGGCTCTTCGGCTTTGAAACAGAGATAAGCACCGCCCCCTAGAGTAGGAAACGACTAGCACATATGTGCGAGGGAACCTTTCCTTTACAGCATCACTGTATTATCTTTTTCTCCAGGGCCAGTAAAATCCCACTAATTATAAGCTATCTCTCTACATTATCTTTGAAAGTATGAATGTAACTCTCTTCGCTTACATTATGCTAAGGATTTTCAAATAAAATTGAGACCACTGCTTCCTTTTTAAATCCAGATACCTCTGACAGTCTTCTTCCTAAAAGTCAGACACCTTCAAGCAATTTCATGTCTTTAAGTATCAGTATTGAGTTTTTACAGCAAGAATTAGCAGTAGAAGATATAAAGAATATGGGGCAGAGTTTGAACAGCTAGATTGAATGTAAGAATGCAAAATAAATAGTTATATAAAATTATATAATATGTATAGCTAGTGCTTTGAGATTTCTCAGGCTCTGTGTAAAATTAAAATATTATTTTTGTAAAAAAAAGTCCCCAAAGAACAACAATAACAAAACCATAAATGGTTGAGAAATATTCTTAGAAAGCAAATCTGGTAAATGATTGCAGTCTAATTTCTTTATGGGGAGAGGGAGAGGGAGTCAAAAATGATAACTTTCAGATTATTTTGGAAAGATGTACAAAGAAGAAACCTTACCAATGTATCCACTTTTCAAAGCAATAAATAAAACATGTGACTATTTGGGGAGGAAGGTAAGATTCAATTACTATAGTAAAGGCCAGTATTGTATTGTACAGTGTAGTTATGGCAGTGTAGTTAGAATCAAGCTCAGAGCCTCCAAGTTTACTGAATGTTTTCATTAATTCTAGATGACTGAGAATTGTTGGAATTGCAGAAAAGGCATATTACACTGCACCTTGGTTTCCTGGCACAAAGCTGTGGCATATAAAAATAAATAAACATGCACAAAGGTCAACTTCAGTGATCAACACTTCCAACGTTTGAGGAAGAACAGTTCCTACTAATCCCTTAATTCACCCTATAGTTTTTCACTCTGTAGAATTCAGAGGAAAGAACTTCCCTCATCCCTCCCCAATTTACAAACTCCTGTTTTTTGGTTGAGAGTCTCCTATTTGGTAATCAGAACCAAAATGTTCCTCTGATGGGAGATGGAGGACGGGGGACAATGCAGCACTGTGTAGCAAATTTCCCCTCCTAATTACAAGTAATAAAAGACGATTATAAAACATTTATATAAACATTGACGTTACACTGCCGTGTCTCTTAAAAGAAACATTGTGCAATCTTCAGAACAGCGAAATTCACATAGGCAACCTTTTCATGACTCTTACACATACTCATCTTTTCAATTGGGTGTGTTTTTTTTAAAAAAATTACGCATTTCCACACAGGCGGTAACATCTCTGACTGCCAAGGTAGAGGTAAATTGCGTCAGGAGGAAGGAACAAAAGGACCTTCATTAATGAAACAGAGGAAACAACTTTGCCAATGTAAAGTGTCAGCAGAAAGCATCAGGTTCAGTTTCAGACTGCAGTGACCTTATGAAAACAGAAGCAAGCAGAAAAGGGATATTTAAAGTTATGGCTGTGTTACTGAGAATCACCACCGCATTGTGAGAAACGGGTGAATGGATTTCTCCTTGAAAACCTAATTCTTGCTAGCTGCCTTCTTTTCATTTTATGATGACTATGATCAGCCATTTGTATATAAGGGAAAAAAACTATTAGAAAGTAAAGAGAAATACTAATTACACCACCCTGCTATTGATAGTTCTGTTCCCCCCCCCCCAAGTTCTACCTTTGTTTCCATACACTGTATAACAGTAAAAACCTGAGCACAATGTCAGCTTTGGAATCTGTGTTAGACTGAAGTTTCAAGCTGCCAAGTAATAGCTGTGGAGAGAGAGAGAGGAGATGGGAAGGGGTAGTTATAACGATGTCATGGGTTTACTGTTAATGAGAAGATGATACCTCATCTTATTGGGTGTGGTTATAATGTACTTCTTGGGATTGGAGAATGTGACCACAATGGGTGGAGTTTTGAATTCAGGAAAAGAATGTTTAAGTGTATTCTGAGCGGAAACTTTCAGTTCCAGCATGGAATCAGTGATACCAGTTACCTAGATCCTATTAAAGATGAATGTTGAGAAATACTCTGGCTCGAATTCATTGATAAGGAAGAAGGGACCACTAGATTGCTGACAGGCAGTTCAAAAATTTTGGGAAGATTCTTAGAATAGTTCAGGGGTTCTTAGGCTTGGCTTTATAGAGCTCCACATTAGGAGCTAACCTGGATATGAACCTGCACAAGAATCTTTTACACTTATAAGAGCCTGCTCCATTTTCTTCTCTATTATATAAAAAGTCTTCCCCTTGTATATGCAGCAGTTGGTTAGCAAAAGAGTATCAGGAACAGCAGAATGTCACTCAGATTAAATGGAATTCATAATCTTGTACTGTTGCTGGAAAATTCAACCTTGAGCTGATAGTCTCTTCTCACGACTGTGTTTTAATTCTCTTTTAAATCAAATTCTAAATTCCATGATCGACAGTTAAGCAAAACATTTTACTTGTAAGAACATTTTCTTGTGTACAGTCTTTCATTTGGCGGCTAGTTACCACTGTGTCACTTACGTTGCCTGCCAAAGCAATTTCTACCCATACAAAGATACACTTTGGCATGGTGCTTTGAGACACATGTGTGTATCTTTCTTTCTTTTTCATATTTTAAATGTTTGTCTCACACAATCTCTTCTATTCCTGCCTACTCTAATTACTGTTGGAATACTCTTACAGTGACTGCACATATTTTTCAAAGATATTCAGAAAACGTTTTGTTGGTTCCTTGGATTATTTTTGAATAGTGGCACCTGAATATTTGAGGGGCTCCCACAAAGAGGAAATGGTCAACCTAGTCTTCAAAGCACCAGAAGGCGAGACAAGAAACAATGGATTGAAACTAATCAAGGAGAAACAACCTAGAACAAAGGAGAAATTTCCTAACAGTGAGAACAATTAACCGTTGCAAGTTTCTGACTTGCCTTCAGAAACTGTGGTTGCTTCAGCACTGGACATTAAGAAGAGACCGGACAATGAATTGTCTGAAGTGGTATACTGTGTTTCCCTGAAAATAAGACCCTGTCTTATATTTTTTTGAACCCTGAAATAAGTGCTTGGCCTTCTTGCCATGCACTGAAGGGGATGTCTTATTTTGGGGAAGGGGAGAAACAGGATAGGATTTCTTGCCCCAGTCCTTCCCTGATACCCCTTGCTTTAATTAAATCTACAGGAGTCTTTTCTTGAGAATAGTGACAAATCTGGTATTCTCTTTAAAAAATTAAGGAAATATTTCATCCATTTTCTATGCCTATGCCTCTGGTGAAGGATCATACATGCTCATTTGTCCACAGGGCAATTTTGGATTAAGGACCATTTAGTAACTGGCTCTTCTTCTGCCATCCTTCCTATTAGAGAATTAATTTGAAGCCTATTTAACAAAAAAAATTCCAAGAGAAAAATGTCACACAGTCTCTTCTTGAACTCATGAAATATATAGGAGTGTTGATATGATACCGAACGAAGCCAAAATAGGAAGTGAAACATTCTGTGAAGTCAAATGGTTAAAAATCTGTTTAATTTCTTCCTGGTCATGTGCCCTTCGTGTATGCTCACTTCTAACACTTTCTCAGGTCAGACTCTTCCAGCAGAGCCAGTGGCAGATTCTTATCGGTAAAAGCAGCTTCTTTAGCATCACCATTCTATACCTGCCAAAGACAATCAATGGCATTCACTGCCTTTTCCTCTCCTTTCATCAAAATAGCAAAAATCAAGATCTGCTACTCAGCCAAACAGGAAATTGAGAAATTACACTTGGTGGTTTAAGTCCAAAATGGTCTTGCCTTTCAGAGTGCTCTCCAGTTTTGACCAAGAAGGAAAAATAAGATTATTTGGTATAATAAAAATAGGAAATTGCTTAATATTTTTCATCACAAGCACATTGTTGATTTAACTTTATTTCTGTAAAAACAGACATTGTGTTGTAATAGCACATGTCAGTCAAAAGATAGGTTTCAGGCTCAGATCACACCTCTGCTTAGCCGGGTTGCTTGTTTCTCAATCTTACTAGTTGATTTTCTCTTGTGTTACAAGGGTTGTCAGGGCAAAAGGAGTATTTCTTAGGGCACCAGCTGCTGCTGAGTATCATCATTAAGAAATCACGATTAATAAAAATAGAAGGAACACTGGGGGTCCCTGTCTATGAGTCAGTGCTGTGAAACAATGTTGTTTGGTAGTTTAAAAAGCCATATATTAATAAGCAGTAATTCATACTGATTTCATTGGGAATGTGAGCTATTCCCATTGTAGTTCTATATGAGCTGTATCAATACAACAGCTCAAATGCTGAATGTTTGAAAGATACATGCACAGCAGTGGTAGATTGCTACCGGTTCACCCAGATCAGGCGAACTGATAGTGGCGGTGGTGGGAGGCTCAGCCCACCCACCCCAGATGCTTCTGCGCATGAGCAAACCGGTAGTGACAGGTTTTGAAACCCGCCCCTGATGCACAGAGAAGAAGCAGTTCATCTCTATAATCAAAATATCTACTTTAGATTTTTAAAGTCACAATTTGAACCCTAGGAAACTGATTCTGAATCCCATTTGAGAGATTAAACATCATCTGTTACACAGGCAGGGCTCAGCTGTAAAAGACAAGGACACCTGTAGGAAATAATCTATGAAAAAAACAAGAGCCACCATGTCAAGATACTGTAGTTATAATAATTTGCCAATGAAGGAGCTTGCAAACTGATCCCAGCAAAACGGCCGCTAAGGATTTTATGCCAGCTTTACCTTAGTAAATTGTAATGGTTGTAGAAACTGAAAAAAGTACCATAGACAATGTGATGTGGAAACAACAGAAGTAGAGAAGGTATCGTCTGCATCAAAATCACTGCCATAGAATAGGATCGACAAAGTTCTCCAACTTTGGCGACTTCAACCTTTACTACTTCATTACCAATGTTAGTACTTCCAACTCTGAATCTATAAAGCAGAATAAAGCACAGGTATAATCATATCAAAAACTCAGGCAGCCTCTGTATTTTGTGAGCTTGGCTAGAATAACAAAGGTATTCGGCATTCTGACATTTCTGACATGGATTATCATAGGCATTTCTGACCTTATGTAGCAGAATACCCTCTCAAGATATTCTGATCCATAAGCACCAGAAGTGGGTAATCATAATGCATTATTTGACTTCTGTTTATTTTTTGCTTCTGTTTATTTTCTGTTCTTTGAAGCTGAAGCTGTCACTAACCAGGTAATTATTGTCCATAAAAAAGAAAATCAGCCTGATTTCCTATCAACAAACCTCCCTCTTTCAAAACATCTTGATTTTCCCCAGTTTAGTAGGCATCATATTTGATGCTCATAGAATAACATAAGACTTGAAATCACAGTAAGATCCCATTTATCAATGAAATAATGAAGATTGAAGTTGGTGCTGTAGTAACTGAAATGAAGGGGATTTTATCCATTTATACATCCAGGTTATTCTTACATTGCGTAATCTTTTTTAAAAGCTGGAAGAGATTTACAGTTACAAAATGAACAAATTTTGATTTCACTCAATATTTTATTTTCTGACTATATGTTTGTCTTATTCTATTTCTAATGATGTACATTTCTCTCATGTTTATATATTTTTCATTGGGTCTGGTTGCTAATACTGTATAGATTTATATACTGCTTAATTGATATTTATTTTTGTATATGTTTTCAGTAATGTGATTTTTTTCTTTTGTAGAAAACTATATCACAACATTTGCAAAAATGTGAATAACAAACTCTGTTTTCAATTACATAACAATGTGTGAAGGACAAATTTGGCATATTAACATCACTACGTGAAGTAAACAAATGTCTATCCCAACCTAATTTATGCCACCTCTTCTCCAAACTAGATCTGTGTGATAAAGTCCAGGTTAGTCTTATTTGGTGTCAAATCCTAAGGAGTTGATTGGTACAATTTATCAATTTGACATTTAGCATCAGCTCATGAAAAGCAGAAGAATTTCTGGTTCACCCTCAAATCAATTTGCCTCATATTTCAATTTTACATAATATGAACAACTCTTTAGATAGTCATGCATGTTTAAAATTATATCTGTGAGTTTGTTATAAAAACAAAAAAGAGCTTTCCAGTTGTGTTTTTTCCACGCAGGGTATGTGTGTTTGTGAGAACTATTTAAACAACAAGTCCAATTGTCACCCCAAAAGTGCTTTTTCCAAAACGCTGCTGGATGTTCTTGTTTTTCTTTGAAGACTATTCACTTTTCAATCAACAAGCTTCTACAGCTCTGTGACCTGGATGATCTCCAGGTTCATAGACTCCATAGACATTAAGTACAGTTGACTGTAATGTTCCACATATGATTTACAAATCCAATACTGAACATGAAAATAATTACTTTGTACTGAACTATTATGGTAAAAGTACTGAATGTAAAAAAAGGGCAGAACAGATCTGTCTGAACATAGTCTCCTCTCTGGGGAAGAGACATACAGATTATGACTCATGGGAAATGAAAGATGACACTTAGTGTCCATTCAGACAACTGAACAGTCTTCTCCAAGTACGGCTGGCTTTGATGAAGTCTTGAATGGGATAGTAAATTCAGAAAAATAATGTAAAATGTACAATGCATATACAATGGATGAACTGCTTATTTTAAGTATATAAAATATTGCTAAATGTCAATAGTTAGAATAGTCCTCACTGAAAGTTTATTTCATTTCCCTACCATTTGTCTCTAATTAATAGTGAAAGTTATTTGCTTAATATGCAGAAATGCATGCAGAGATAAAGAACATAAATAGCATTATTTCCAACAGCAAAAAAGACATTTTACCCATACATATTTAAGTCACCTTAATCATGTATTTTAGCATTCCTTGGATTTAGCTAATACTAATGACAAGCTGAATAATTGCTAAGCAAATAAGTATCTTCAGTTTTCCTGATTTGAAATCAATGGATAGAGCCTCGATTCTATTCAAAAGAGTTTATTAATATAGGGCATTTCTGCACTTTTGAATTTTTTGCTAGAAAAGCCAATGATAATTATGCCTTCCTTACATTTTTTAGTTCTGATCACGTACTGTTTTACCTTTTGATTTAGAATGATTGCAGGAATTTGTCATTAATTGTATCCTAATTATTTTGATGTCCAGTTTTTCTATTGTTTGGCTTTTGATGTCTTTGCTGTATACAATTGATGTGGGTTACAATAGTTACAAATGCATATGTTTATTCATACTATAACTTGAGATTATTTGCGTTGAAAGCATGTTCTGCTGTGAACCAATGTTGTTTTCTCCAGTTCCATTGCTGAGTCAAAGTATCCCACAGGACAGAGACATATATAAAGTATCTGATGCTGTTTCTGAACCTCATTGAATATAAAGTAAAAAACAAAACATGAGCTATATGGGAAAAAATGAACAATTCAATAGTGGAATATTATACTGGAAGAAGAAAAAATAAGTATCAGCCAAAAATAGGACATTTTTCCCCGGAAGTGGAATCTATAAGGTAGGACGAAAGGATTTCCAATTTAGTTTCTATTGACTAAAAAGAAAAAAAACCTTAACCTATTATTTAAATTATTTCCAACTTTTTGAAAAATGCCTGATTTTTATCTGTACTAGATAATGATGAAGTTCCAAGTATCTGCTAAATTTTATAGAACAGAGGATTGATCATTCTTCTTTCCAGCATTACTCTAAATAACATTAGATGAAAATTGAACAGCAACTAGTAGAATATAATATGAATGCCCTGCAGTCTCTACCCATTATTTCTTTTCAAATTGTAGTTAAAAATTTATGTCAAATAGTTTCCCCATTGCTTGTTTTGTTCTGATTGAATGGAAGTGAATTGAACTTAGAAGCTTATAGGTTATCCTCAGGTGACCCCTGCTGACTTTTAAAATTTGGTCTGCAAGATTATGAGGTCTTCAAGCAAAATTGAGAGGTCAGTAAATCATACAAGAAAATAGGAAAGTCTCTATTCTACAAGTAGTTTACATTGCAATATTGGAAATAGCTTCATTTCAATTAATGTTGAATTAAACATAGAATCCTTAAGTCACTGTGAATATTTTGTTACCTCTAAGGCTTTAGGCTAACATTTGTTTACAGATTTTTCTTGTATGAAGTAAAAGCATTGTGTGTCATTATGTGTCAACATGACAACTGGTTATGGCATGTATCTGAAGATCAACATTAAACCACAATAAGTACTGAAATACATTTTATTTTCAGTCTCTTCCGTTTGCATTGGGGTATTTGCTATTCTTGTACAAAATAGAAGGAAAGTACAAGAGTTCAGCAATTCTCTTGTCTATTTTGCTTTAAAACTGAATCCATGTAGCTTTCTCATATCATCTGCTGCAACATGATAAATGTGGCATAGACCCACAGGGCCATACCAGGAAATGCTGGGGGAAAATGTCTGCAAAAACTCTTAGGGAAAATATTTTTTTCTTAGACACATTTGTACATTGTAGAAAATAATTTCAAGCCCTGTTAACTCCAATCATGGATAATTGTTTGTTTGTTTGTTTGTTTGTTTGTTTCTGTATTTAAGAATTATCCCAGCTGGACTTATCTTCTATCAGATTTCATACCTCTGTAAATCTTCTGGAAGTGAACCCCAAAATTATTTACTCCACATTCCAATGTATAACATTTTTAAATCACTAACTGGGTCATAGAAGCATAGAAGCATCAAGAGAATAAGTCATGACCTATTATATACTTTTCCCTGTTTCTATTCATCTACAGTATGACTTGAGGTGACACGTGTTTCATTCCATTGCTCTTCGTTTCTTTGGAAGTTCTTTAACTATTTGTGTTAAGAGGATTTTTTCCCAACTAAATTATCAGTTCGATAAATGAAAAGTCAGTACAGATCGACATTTAACATACTTGGTTCCTTTGTCTATCCTCTTTATCTTTCCTAATGCATTTTAATAATGTGTAATCAAATATGGGCAATGGTGAAATCCATTTTTTTTACTACTGGTTTTGTGGGCTTGGCTTTGTGGGCATGGTGTGGCTTGGTGGGTGTGTCAGGGGAAGGATACTGCAAAAACTCCATTCCCACCCCATTTCAGGGGAAGAATAATGCAAAGTCCCCATTCACTTACCACTCCTTGGGGAAAGATATTGCAAAATCTCCATTCCCACCCCACTCTGGGGCCAGCCAGGGGTGTTATTTGCTGGTTCTCTGAACTACTTAAAATTTCCACTACATGTTCTCCAGAACCTGCCATGACCTGCTGGATTTCACCCCTGGATATGGGTATGTAACAACTAAAAGATTCAGATTTTTGGAAAATGATTATTTTTTCATTTCTACTGAAACAAGCATCTTATGGCTTAGTTTCACATAGTTGGTTTGGTCAAGGTGTTAAGATTCCATACTAGAAACCAGGAGACTGAATTCTAGTTCCAACTTAGGTATGAAACCCAGACCAGTCTCTCTCAGCCCAATCCACTTTATGCAATTGTGGGGAAAATAATAGGAGGAAGGAGAATTTGGTATGTTTGCCACCTTGAATTGTTTACAAAAATAATAACTGTGGCATAAAAATGTAAAAAAATTCAGATGATTCAAACTCAGAATGTAATGTAACCTAAGCTAAGGTAGATATTCAAAGATATTTGTTTCTTTGATTGACTAACACAAAAAATATATGTTCGATTTTACTGCTGATCAGCATGGGGTGATGCTTTCCAAATGAATAGACCCAGTTTCTGAATAAGTAAAACAAGTATGTTGCATAAAATGTCCCACAGCCTTTTTTAAATATAGTTCCTTGAAATTTTTATTTTTAATGGGCCTAGCATTTATTGATTATGAAAGATTTGCATGACATGGCATTCATCATTAGAACCTCCCTTCTTTCAAAAATACTGAGTGCCTCATTGCATCAAAACATGGACAGGTGGTTGGACTAGAAGAGGAACCTCCAAGGTTGCTTCCAGCCCTCTGATGCCATGCCTTGTTGCCTGAAAGCTCTCTCAATGTATTTGTTTTCCTTTAATGAAAAACTGCCTTAATATAGCAACTCTGTTACCCTATTAGCTACTGCTATTTTTTTTAGCAGCTACTACATACTGAAGCTTAGCAACATCATTTAGAAAAACCAGAATCTTGGAGCTGCTATCTGGTTACACATAAGGACTTAGCAGTAAATCACACCTCTCCACATTTGTCTTGGCAGATGATTCTTATAAGTAAGACAGCAACATTTGAATCTTTCTCACAAACCAGAATAAAGCCTTAAATTGCACAGATGATTACTTATTGCACTGCAATGGAGCAAGAACAGAGGTTAAACTCTTAAGATTTTTTGTTGAAAAACTGACATTTTTCAGCTCAGTTCTACTTTTTAGCGGATTGGGAGTCCATGCTATTTCTCCCCCCCCCCCCACAAACGGTGACTCCAAAAATACATTTCTATTACAATATATCAATCCTACATTCTCCATTCTTTGCTTAAGTACATCACTAAATCATATTTTCAGATTTTATCACGGGGCACATGCTTTTGTAAATCAAATGCAGGAAGAGAAATAGCAACTGCAACATTCCAAACATGAGGTGTAACCTCATATGTAAATGGTTGACCACTTTTTGAGGGAGAGTGTTTGCATCATTGATTTTTGTATTTGGCCTGGTTTGGAGCTTCTATTACTAAAGAGAATAAAGGATAATGAACGTGGAAATGGTTCATTCTATATGTGCTTCTTTAAGTATCATGTGGATACATTTCATGCGTAACTCAAACACTTGTTTCATACCTGTATACCAGGGGTGTCAAACTCAAGCCCCGGGGGTCGGATCTGGCCCACAGGGTGCTTACATCTGGCCCATGGGGCTGCCCTGGAAACAGCAAAGGACCAGCCCATAGTGCCTTTGCCAGTGAAAACAGATCTCACGAGGGCCATTGGCCGCTGGCAGAGTGTTGCAGGAGGCAGTTGCAGGCAAAAAGAGAAGTCAGGATCCCATTTTCACTGGCAGACCATACACAAGTTACATTGAGCTGGCAATGCCCACTCTGC
>JANHFP010002477.1:57147-67994 GCA_032468135.1 Calamaria suluensis | reverse complement strand
CCACTCTGCCTCCCCCCCCCCCGAGATCAAACACAAGCCTGATGCCTCCCTCAATTAAATCAAGTTTGACACCCCTGCTGTATACACACAAAAAGGTAGAAACATTAAAGGATGGGAAAGGAAGAGTTTGGACATTTCCATAACTGTTTTTACATAGTATGAACTGGCAATGCTATTTGTATTAAGGAGGAAGATAAATTTGCAGTTGGAGACTCAGCAGGAGAGATCAGAACCCAAGAGTGAGAGTTGCTGAGTGAATGGCTCCGAGAAAGGATTGTAGTTGGCAGGGAGTTCACTAGAGGCCAGCAACTACAGCTTGACAAAGATGTTAGACTCCAAGCACGGACAGGAATTATCATTTTTCTCTTCCCGTTCTCCCCTCTTACCTAGAAGCAAGGCCAGATTTATTGGTTTATAAATCTGTACAGAAAAAAAAGGCAAAATAAATCATGGTAGTCCTGAACTTTTTGTTACAGCTTCATTAGCTATAATACCTACAACAATCTATTCTACATTCGAGGTTCATAACTGGTCAAGCCGAAATAAACAATAAACAAGCCGAAATCTACAATAAAAAGAGTTATTAATCTTCAATGAAGACAGCTTCCCCTTTCAACCTTAAGAAAATATTATCAAGGAAATATTTTACACACTTTCCTGAAATAGAAATAAGATGATGCTAAGCAACTGAGCTGATTGCATTTCTTCCCTGATTCTGGCAGCCTGTGTACAATCTTTTTTCTTTTTAAAACAATAGTTCCCATTCTTGGATCCCTTGGATGGGAATTAAAGTTCCCATCATATTTCATTATTAGCCATGCTGGCTGACAAGGATGGGAGGTGAAGCCCAAAATGAACAGGGAACCAAATTTGGGAATATTCTTCTAAGGATCACATAACTGACACCATTATTGCAAGTGGTGGGAGATAGTAATGAGCCAAATGTTTGGGTTGTGCAAAGCTTCAAAGGGATGATTTAATTCAAAGGAGATTAGATAAAATTATTTATTGAATCAAATTTTCAAATCAAATCTCCGAGCCTGTTTGACCTATTGTATTCAATTAGATGTATCTGAAATATTTGGAATTGAAATTATTCATAGATTTCATGGAGCTTTGGTTTCATAAAATCTCAAACATTTTTGCAGCTTCTTTCCAGATAAAGACAAAATAGAGTGCTGGGTTCTTAAACAAGGAGCAAGCAAATGCGTTTTCATCACCTCTGCCTATTGGAGCATGGCTGGTAGTGTTCTGTGTTCTCAGTCAGCACATCACTACGTTATTCATTTGTCTCTCAACTACTCAGAACAGAACAAAATTTGATTAGCTTCAACATATGGTTGAACAACAATGGTTGAAGCTCTTAAATCCAGTTGGTGAGTTACAGTAACTCTATCATTTAAAAGGAAATGGAGATGACAAATAATGGAATTATCACCATAACATGCAATTTCAACTGCCTCTTGCTAAGGTAGTTTCTCAGTGTATCTCCCCATCAAGCAAGCACATAGACAGCTTTTAAATGTATATCATACTTGAAGAATACCAGCCTGCTAATTTTTTTTTTAAAAAAGAAAATGTTACCCACAAACACTTAAAGTCAGATTAGGGAACTCTTTAGCCATTTCTGAAGTCAGCAATTCGCCACGATTAGCCTGCCTGTTTTATTTTGTTTTGCTATGCTCTTAATTATGTTTGAGTTTACATTAGAATATCTGTGACAAAGACAAATGGATAATAATATGAACAAATACTCAGAGGTAAATATGTTGCAGTCATGTATATTTCATGTACACTACCATGATTATTCACAGAAATTTGGAACTGTTGTCCTCTTTTTAACCTCCAGTTGACTTCACAATTGTAATAGTCCTAGACATTATTCATATAGTGGTTTATCATCGACATTCATCAGTTGCAAAAAAAATAATGAATTGAAAATATATAATCTTTATGTGTGTGTCACAAAGTTAGACAATGCTTTTTCATCTGGAGAACAATTTTTGCCTTTGTTTCCTATTTGAGAGGCCATAATATATCTGGTTGAGAGGAAAAAAAATCTAGCTCTTAAGGTTCTTGTTCATGCATTATATTGATATTCTCTTGATTTCTCCCAAGCTTGACCTCAGCCCTTTGCTTGAATCTGGCATGATTTTTCAGGACAATTTCTTACTATTATTTGTAGTTTTCACTTTCAGACTTTAGAAGCTACAGTCTGAAAAACTTCCATATCACTTCCAAAGATCTCGGTATTAGATGGTCCCTGCAATATGACTGAGACCCTTTCTCTCTCTTTATAAGGGTCCTGCGTTGCTGATCATTCCTCCTCTCTTTGCCCTCCTCTACAGTCTTTCAGGCCTGAATCTGAGGCTCATCATGAGTTGAGGACAGAAGTCACTCATCCTTCCTCTTTTCATGATGAATTTCAATACAACTGATTGGTAATATTTTCATGCAACTTTCCATGGAACTGCCATTTCCACTATGTGTTAAATTCCAAAATGAAAAAGAAAACAAGTGAGAACTTCACAAAGGATTTTGAACTGAGACAAAGTATATGAAGGCTGTTTATTCTGCATTATATAAATAATGATTTGACCTGGCTTAACCTGATCCATCCCAGATTTTGAGCCTCATCCACATCCAGTACACAGCCTTAGAATTTAGTTATCTACAAAACTGGCATTCAAACTTCCCAAATGTTCCAGTGCAACACATAACTAACATAACATAAAAAATAAGTTTCTGAATGTGAATTTCTGAAATACAAGACACAGACTTGCAGATGTAAACATGAAAGTAATAACAGTTCTGAAATAGGATCCCACATTGGAAACTAATTCCACATTGTACCTTTACCCTGACATTCTATATCATCTTTCTGCACAGATTAATTGCTTTGGCAATCGTTTGTAGGAATGTTTGTAGGAAAATTTAAATACTATACAGTGGTGGCTTACAATTTTTTTTCTACTGGTTCTGTGGGTGTAGCTTGATGGGCATGGCAGGGAATGTTTACTGTAAAATCTCCATTCCCACCCCACTCCAGGGGAAGGATACTGCAAAATCCCAATTTCCTTCCCATCAACTGAGACTCAGGAGGCAGAGAATAGATGGGGGCTGGGCTAGTCAGTATTTTTACTACCGGTTCTCTGAACAACTCAATTCTCCAGAACTGATCAGAACCTGCTGAAACTCACCTCTGGTACAATATTATGACTTAAAACCAAGATTGTTACTGAAAATGTGAGTGAAATAAGAATAGAGAAGATTTCTTTAGTTTAGTCCTGAAGTTTCAAAAACAACAATCCTATTTGGTTCTTGAATTTTCTTAGCAGCCAGTTTTTCTTTCTAACTTGCAATAAAGCAGGTAGAATGGTTGAGTGCAAAAGGGCTTTGGGGCTTATTTTTCTTTTAAGTTATAACTAAATGTATTCTTAGTGGAGTCCTTGAGATTGTGTGGGAATTGTTTTAACCTATGTTACTTCACAGCTCTTGGGATGTAAAGAGTATCACATCATCCCTGATGTGGATTAAGTAATTGCCAGGTTTGGGATTTACATTACACCTATTGTAGCCTAACCATATATGACCTTAAAAATAATGTTTAGCAGTATCACATTCACTTATATTCTTGTTGTTTCACAACAAACCAATGATGAGGAAGATAACCAGAGTCAAGAGAACATTTTTCCTCTGTGATATAAATGCAAAAACAGTACCATTTTAAGAAATTCTTCTTGCCGCATTTTCTCTGGAGTTTTGTTGATTCCACAAAGAAACTATAAAAGCAAACAATAAAGCAACCACTACCATTTATGTAGGATAGAATAACAGAGTTGGAAGGACCTGGTAGGTCTTCTAGTCCAGGGGTCTCCAAGCTTTGCAACTTTAAGACTTGTGGGCTTCAACTCCCAGAATTCCTCAGCTATCTTTGCTGGTTGAGGAATTCTGAGAGTTGAAGTCCACAAGTCTTAAAGTTCCCAAGGTTGGAGACCCCTGTTCTAGTCCAACCCCTGCATATTTCTTCTCCCTCACGTTCAGAACAATGCAGCAGAAAGATTTAAGTAGGCTCATAGTACATTACTGGACCATCAACAATGCTTCTGCTCATTTTCATTCTTTTTCTGAGTCATGCAGCCTAGATCTTTGATTATTGAAGAAAACATTTCATCCTCTTTTCCTCTTTATCTAGTTATAAAATATGAAAAGCCTGATGCATTATAAATTATTTAAATCACACAAAACATGAGAAAAGAATCAACTTGCAAAACATGTTATTTCCTAGTGAATTCTTGGCATTTAACATGGATCTAAATAATATATATATATATATATATATGTATGTATGTATCAACATTTCAGCAGGAATGAAAATAATTCCTTGTTGCATGAAAGGGAAGTACTTTGTAATTCATATATCTCCACATCATGAAATGCGGTTTGTAAAGCTACTAAGACATTATCTCCACAGGATAAGTAATATAAAGAAACTACTTCTAAATATATGTACATAATTCTATAATTCTACAGTTTGATGTTTATTATGTTTTATTTTACTTTTATTTCTTACAAGGCCTCTTTAAAAGCTCATCAACAGCTCCCTAACCAGCCTATAATCACTGTGAGTTATTGATATGTATTTATGTTGGGGGGTATGTGCATGAAGGGAAGCTCAGCCAATTTCATTGTGCACATGTTGTTCATTGACAATAAAGGTTGAATTGAATATGAGCACATGTACTTAACTGTCCCACCCTCATAACATTTCTCTTTCTTATGCCTGGCCTTCAATTCATACTATTTAAAGTTGTCTTTGTTTCAATTTGTTTTAATCTTCTTCCAAGATATTACCGGTATTTCTATCAACAGAATCTAGTATCCTTTGCCAACAATGTGGTTGCTGATGCCGTCAAGGTGACGCAGCCTGCCCAACTCCTGTCTGTTAATTCAGGCAGCTGTGGTCATGCCCCTTCCTCCATGGTTCCCGTCTTTGATGGGGTACAAGAGGGATCAGATACTTTGATAAGTGTCTTGGAAAGACACTGACAAACATGGATTTAAGAGTATTATAAAGAGCTCTAGTCCTACTTGGCACAGAAACACAATAAAAACTCTGTTGGTGGACCAGTATTGCTGTTTGTTTCACTGCCAGGTATATTTTATCCACTTCAGGCAAACTTCTGATTCCATTTGAGATGATTCTTTTTTACATAGTTACTGTTATAATGTGAATATTGAATGCTTTATTCATTTTTTTAAAACAAACAATGTGTGTCCTTTTGTAATATCCTTTTATTTTTTTAAAAAAAGGTTTGCTTGATTTAACATATTTACAAGGGCAGGTGTAATCTATTAAGAATAATTCTATTTTTATTCTTACATTTTAGAATCCCTCAAATATCCCTATTTTTAAATTTCACTTTCTCCTTCTCCTTATACATCCTATACTCCATTCCACTTTTCAAAAATCCTTTTTTCTTAAAAACAAACCTCAAATAAATCAGAGAAACTAACAGTACATCTAAAAATATGGGGGGCATATTACTTTGAGAAGTTCTCCCATTCTGAGGAATTTCAAATCATGAAAAATGTTTTCTAAATTGGTTGTACATATAATGTGAGGGGAAAAAAAGTAGTTACAGAAGGCTAACAGTGTTCACTTAAACAGTTCCCTCAAATCCTGCAGTTTCTAAAATTGTGCTGCTAAAATTAGGAGATGAAAAGGAAGTGTGATTGTTTTCAAAGTATTATCTCTATTCTATTCAATGTATGACAAAAGGGAAATTCTGAAAATAAGTAAACTATGACAGGAGTTCCTTAAACTTTTTTCTTCTTCTCAAAAGGGACTTCCTGAATGCTACCATCTAAAATTCTTAACAAAGCTTGGCAGCATTTTTACTGCCTAGTTTCTTTAATGAAAGCTTTGTAAGAGACTCTATTATACCAATTTGTCAGTTTTAATCTTAACTTCATGCAGTTTCCTTTATGAAGCTCTAAATTGCTTAGTTTTCTTACAAAAGGCATTGTTTAGTTACTAGAAATATGCTTAAATCAATTTTATAAAAACCAGTGGTTTTTTTTACTTCATTATGTCAACAGCCCACAGCGAAAATTGTACTGCAGCAACTCATATATTAAATCTAACTCAATTGGAAAACTGTGTTAAAAATCAAGTGGTGTGATTGGCTATATAATGTTTTTTAAAAATAAGCAGCACTTTCCATGAAAATGAGGTTGTAGAAATGAAAATACAAATAATGAGATGTAATATGAAGATATGACATGCCTGAATTATTTTTCGGATTTGACCAAAATTTGAGACATAGCACTATCCAATAATGTAGGCATCTCTACATAAATTATTGGACAATGAATACAGTTTTATTGTTAGTTGCTCTATACCATGACCATCTATATTATAATCTGCATCATTTCATTGAGCTTACTAAATGTTTTGAAGTGAGGATTTTGGATACAGGGAAGAAATAGAAAATTTACCAGTTGAGAGATGAACCAAATTTACTGGTGGATTGGATTAAAACCTATAGCATTTCCAATAAATTTCAACTCTATTTTTTCACATAGAAAAAGATAACTATAAAACTATATATAACTATAAAAAGTATAAAAGAATCTGGACATTTTAAAAGGGGTTTTGCTTTCTTAGTTTTAGCCCATAACAAATTTGAAAAAAGTTATTTCTCATAAACTATTTATTCTTTGCTATCTTGCAAATCTATTATTGTTATTGTTAAATCTATTATAATTATCCTACTGATTTCCCTCCAAATAATATTGCTATCCTTTCATTTAATATCTAAAGCTGTAAATGTCCCAAGGAGGATAAATGTAGTGAAATGCTCTGAAATTACACTATTTAGAATATTTAAATCATTTTACTGATCTATAGGCATCAAAAACTCACCACTGTTTAATGCTTGAAAAGATAATTTAACATTAGAATCTTTCTATATTTGAGTACCCAAGGAGACTGTGAACAAGAAAATGAGTGTCTTCATTGCAGATTTCAGTCATGCAAGTAAAGCTGTGTCCAGGGGAAATTTATGACATGAAAAATACTGAGAGAGAAAGTCAATAGCTTTAAACAAAATGGAAACTCTAATTCTGGAAATTTGTATGGAGACTCATGCCTGTCCCTTATATGCACTGTGCAAGGGTATGACAGCATCTTCAGATATGGCATTCTAATGATCAAGATGATGACAAACAGTAATTACACCAGCATCATGCGTTGAAAGTTGATCCTATTTTTTTTTCCATGGCAATATTGTTTTCTCAGTTATTTGACTTGCTCATTTTGCCGTCTTCCCATGATTAGAGTAAAAATACTGTTTCAATCTACATAAAGGTTGTGTGCAAAATTGATTATGACAACCTAGACGTCTATGTAATGGCCTTCCAGTAAATGCAAAGCTAAATAGAATAATCCCATCTTACAGAGAATACTAATATCAGTTTTGGTGCCTCCAGCAATGATGCATTTTCAAAAGTCAACCAGCTTGTCTAGTGTGCATTTAATGACTCTTAAATAGAAGGGAGAAAGAAAAAGAAAAAAATATTTATCTATTTTATTGTATAAAAGTTCAATTTCTCTGCCTTTGGCAATGAATAGTTATGTCATGATACTCCATTTGCAAGCACCGACTTTCATCTTCTGAGAGAGAAATGCAAAACCAGATTGTTTTCTAAGTTTCAAAAAAAGATTGCAGAAAGAAGGGAATGGGTAGAGACAGGAAACAGAAAAATCTTCAAAGAGATATGAATTGCATCAAAAACTTTCAACCTACACTCAGAAAATCCCATCTATCCTTTGTTATCTCATAATAAAGTTAATAAAAATTTAGCATCAACTACTAATGTCCTTTTTAAGGTCAAGGATGAGTTCATATTTTGCTGAATAGTTCTGTGATTGAAGAATTTCTTTACCGAGGGGTATGCTTTCCAATTCAGCAGACCGAAGCCCCGTCTGAATCTGGAATCTTGCATAATTATTCGTTTTATTCTTGGTTTCTTGCCGTCCCATATAAACTTTCCTACTATTTTCTCCAAATTTGTGAAAAATGTTTTACCAAATTTAAATGGAACTACTTGAAATAAAAACAATAATTTGGGAAGTACGTTCATTTTAATCGCCGCTATTCGGCCCATCAATGATAATTTCATCTTGGACCATGTTTGTAAATCTTTTTGGATTTGCGACACCAATTTATGATAGTTATCGTGTTCTATATTTCTGCACCTAGCAGTCAACCATACTCCCAAATATTTTAACTTTGGGACGGCTTTAATTCCTAATTTATCTTCCAATCTTTCTCTTTGTACAATTTTTAATTAACATATTCGTTTTACCTTTATTTAGTTTAAATCCTGCTACCCTGCCAAATTTTTTCAACCTCTTCCAACCAATTGATTCCAGCCTCCAGTGGGTCTTCAGTTATTAGCACCAGATTGTCTGCATATGCCTGCACGTTGTATTTTTCTTTTTTAATTTTAAGTCCTTTTAAATTTGAATTTTCTCTAATATGTTTTGGGTGACTGATGCTTATGTGTAACAGTTGCTGCCTGTTCCTCAAAAGTTTCTTATATGTATGTATGTATGATGGATACAAAGATTAAAGGTGGATGATAGTCTTTAATATTTCCATCCAGACCACTGGTGCGTTTCAAAAAATGTTTACTATCGGTTCTGTAGGTGTGGCTTGGTGGGTGTGGCATGGCATGGCTTGGTGGATGTTTCTTGGTGGGCATGGCAGGGGAAGGATACTGTAACATCTCCATTCCCACCTCACTCCAGGGGAAGGTTACTGCAAAATCCCCATTTCCACCCAATCAGCTGAGACTCAGGAGGCAGAGAATAGATTGGGGTGGGGCCAGTCAGAATTTTTACTACCAGTTCTCCGAAATTTCCGGTACTGGTTCTGCAGAACTGGTTGCAACCTGCTGAAACCCACCTCAGAACCAGACTTAGTCTAAGGGAAACAGTTTGATAAAAAACACCATAGGAATATATTTCTCTGTAATAGGATCTTCATTCCTCATTTGGAATAGCTAAAGAAAGCTGAGGAGTCATCAAACATTATTTCTGTATCTGTCAGCTTTAAGGACCATGAGCTATCAATCGCTCTTACTAAGAAACCTTTTTCTTTTCATTTATTTTCCCTCCACTCCATTTTCTTTGCAGCTCTTATATTTCTGGTTAATAGGTCTGAGGCCTTCCTTCCTTCCTTCCTTCCTTCCTTCCTTCCTTCCTTCCTTCCTTCCTTCCTTCCTTCCTTCCTCCCTTCCTCCCTCCCTCCCTCCGAATACTGTTTATCATTGAAAATATGTATTATTGAATATAAATCAAAATATAATGTGTCAATCTGTAATATTAATCTGTTATCTATTCTTTAGCAGTAAAAACTAGGTTGTAAAAGTGTTACACTTCAAATAAAAAAAACATTTCCGTTTCTGTGAGATTTGACTGAATGACAATTCTAGAATTTAAAAAGGAGCCAGAAATCTGTCATCTGTACTGTGGGCACAAAGAATAATAATAATGATAATGTATGCGAAGAGAGTGATGTCACTACTTATTCAAACATTTCCCCACTGAAATCAAGGAACATTATTGACAGAAAACAAAGTTTGAAGAGAGTAAGAGAAAGGAGGAAGCAGGGTGCAGCTGCAGAATCAATAGCTCATACAGAATCAGATAATATATATTTACTGCCCAAGTCTCAAAGTCCTTATTGTAGATCAAAATACTAATAATGATGTAAGGGCATCAAAGGGATTATGGGTTTCACAGAATTCCACCCTGGGTCTCTTTTACATTTGTAACATTTCCTGTTTGGCAAAAGCTGTCAGCACTTAGGAGGTAAAATGGGCAGGAACCTAAAAAAGAAAAATGTCTACATAAAAATTGTGATATAAAAGGGGGAGATTGGCAAAAGAAAAATATTTTCTTAAATGCGATGTCAAACCACCTAGTAGGATTGTGTTACTATTACTACTATCCTTCTCATCTTTCATATTACCTATTTCCTTAGCTTCTTATGATTATAACTTTGTTGCTTGAATCTAATGAGTTATGTTGATTATTTAGTATGGCTATCACTGAGTGTTGTATCTTATGATTTATGATGATTGTATTTTATTATTATGCTCATGATTTAACACTTGTTGCTTATATGCATACTGAGACAAATTCGTTGCGTGTCCAAACATATTTGGCCAATAAAGAATTCCTTAAATGTTGCAATTTATATGTTAATGCTCCTCATTTTTGTTGAACAATAATGGTATTAAAATAGTATTAAGTCTTAATATTCAGCTACATTGGTTTTACAAAAGTATATTTGAGGAATATAGGCAGGTAACATAATTCATCAATTGCTATTTTACTCTTCTGAGGAAACACACTACTTTTTATATTCTGCTAGTATACTTATCAGAAAATATAATGCATTTTCAATCATCATCAATTTTTTACCTGCATAAACACAATACAATTGTTTTGACTGGCAAAGGAAAACAAGATCTTTGCTGAAGAGTTAATGAGGGATAGAATAAATCACAGCATAAAACTTAATGTATAATGCAGCCCCGCAGACAACTTTGCAAAAAGCAATAGAACACATTAGCTGGTTGAATAAGAATCTGAAAATCTTCATGTTTCTTGCAATTTTTGTGAATATACTATCCTCAGTTTTCTTCATTCTTAACAATTTATAAAACTGAATCAGAATTGCCCATTACCATTAAAGGATTGGAAAAGGTCAGTTTACATTCCAATTCCAAAGAAAGGCAATGCCAAAGAATGTTCAAACTATCGCACCATT
>JANHFP010002477.1:2513-17006 GCA_032468135.1 Calamaria suluensis | reverse complement strand
TCTGCTGGCTGGAGAATTCTGGGAGTTGAAGTCCACAAGTCTTAAAGCTGCCAAGTTTGGGAACCTCTGATCTAAATTGAGTTTGTTGTTGTTGTACGTGCAATTGAAGAGTACAAAAATAATTTTTTTCCTCGACAATCCTACAAAAATAAAGTAAGTAGATTTCTAGGTGCCTTCTTGAAGTGAGGTGTGGATAAAAAGGCCTGGTTACAGGTCTGGGCGGAGACTCAATCAAGTCCAAGAATTGTAACAGATAAAGGGCTGGCCATTTAAACAAGCAAGGCGTAACAGAACTACAACAAGTTTAGTCCAATGAAACAAAGATCAAAGTTAGAACAAACTTATTTTTAAAAAATGTAAGCAGGTCTGTATCAGGTTGACTCATTTCTGCTGTTCCGCTGTTATTTTTACCAGTTTCAGAAATCTGTTTGTTGACTGCTTGCTTATGCCCTCCTGAATGTTGTTTTATTTTTAATTTATTTAATTTATATGTATTATTTATTTTAAATATATCTCCCACCCATCTTGTTATAACAAAAGACTCCTAACAAAATCTGTGGAGCCCAAAATGCAAAAGTCCATTTTGAGATAAATAAATAATTCTGAGGTCAGCACAATGCAATGCTGAAAGAGGTCCTTTGACAATAAATGGAAAAAATCTTTTGTTGGTATTTCAAAAAAAAGTTATTTTGGCCTACTCATGTCAAGAAAAAAATACTGACATTAAATGGGCACAACTGCCAGAAATTTTACATCTAGAGACATGGGGGAGAATAATACCACTTAACTGTCATTAGCAAGATTTGAATGGAAATTAAAATAACAAACTAGGAAAATTGATGTAATTGTGATAGAAAGGAATAATTGAAACATTAAGTATTAATACCCACAAATTAAGTTCAATATGCATGCAGTTAGGATGTCTGAGTGGATTGAGGGAAGTATCTTGGATACAGGTATATAAAAGAAGCAGGGATTTAAGGTCTTAGGTAGCAGAATGGAATTGTAAAAACTTTCAGGGAAGAAAATTTCCCAGGCATGCAGCACAAAGATCCATATTATTAAAAATATTTTTAGCAGATGTTAATAAAAAAGACAGATGACAATTCAGAGAACCTTGCTAAAAGTTTTCTTTTTGTTAAAGTGCCTCTAATTAGTTTTCAAGCCTTTGTTCATGGGACAAATGGGTTTAATTTGTTTAATGTACACTCATCATAATTTCTTGCATAGTTCCAAAGTGAATATCAACTCATTTTTAAAATTAGAGGGTTGAAATTATTCAATAGTTGCATAATACTAGAAAGAAGTACTACTAGCATTTTACTAATTCATTTGAATTAGTGTATAATCTGTCTTTCCATTAAAGGATTGACAAGGCTGCTAATAAAAAAAAGTAGTTAAAATATCAATTTTACGAAATTGGGAATACTGAAAGCTTTTTGTTCAAGTGTAGTTTCAGGGTATCTTGTCACTCATGTTCTGTTTAGAATGTTTAGTGTCAAAAATCTGAATCCATATATGCTAGACATATTTATTTTAATTTTGTAAATGATTTCAAGACTCATTAGTAGAAATTCATGTCATTTAAAAATGTCAACATATTTAAAACAATTTCTTAGCAATATGAATAAGTACTTTGGCATTCATATTTCCCCAGATTTTGGGATGGAATTTACCAGTATAAATAAATGAATTAGGAAAAAATATAGTCAAAATATATGTACAAAATCGGAACACTTGCACTTTTGGCAAAATGTTGTGCAAACTTAAGTAAAAATTGACACTTCTGTCCATTGTTAGGATAGGCCTAAGAAATCTTCAGTGTAGACTCGCTTGGTTTCGCATCTAAAAACTAATAAGAAAGGTTTTGTAAATTTTCCTAAGGAAATGCTGGCTATGCTGGCTGGAGAATTCTAGGCGTTGAAGTCCGTAAGTCTTAAAGCTGCCAAGTTTGAAGACCTCTGTTCTAAGGGCACCTGAGATATAGGTAGAGTATATATTGTAGGTATATTTCAGCAAGTGTCTGTAGCATCTAAGATATATAAAGCAAGTAACTGAAGTTACTTCAGTCCTTAATTGGTTGAAAGTATTGAGAGATAATATGTTAACATTTGAGTAGGCTGCAAAACTTTAAATTACGAGGCCGCTGTGTTGCATGACAGTATAGTGATCATCACTTGTGTTTCTAATGGTTGTGAAGTACAGGTAGTGCTCGACTTACAACAGTTAATTTAGTGACCGTTCAAAGTTACAACAGTGTTGAAAAAAGTGACTTATGATCACATTTCACAGTTACAAGCTTTGCAGCATCCCCATGATCATATTGATTAAAATTCAGGTGCTTGGCAGGATAAATTAGAAGTTTTAGAATTGTGCTTAGTAAAATATGAAAGTAGCAATAGGAATACTGGAAATTAAATAAAATGTTGTAGTAAATATTTTTTAAATGCTGGAACAGGAAATTTTCTGCTGTCAGTCCATAGAATTATGAAAATGTACTGTAAAACATGTTTTATAGATATATACATACTTTTTAATAAACCTTTTAATCTCGAAAAACAAGCTGTTGTATAAGAAAATGGAATTAAAACCTTCCCTATATCCATTACCTTTTCCCTATCCCAAGAAATACCAATAAATATGTTTTTTGTTTTTTTGTTTTTTAAAAATCAGGTGTTTGGCAACCGGTTCACATTTTTGACATTTGCATTATCACATGGTGGGTGGATACACGGTGGCTCAGCATGGTAAAGCAGCTGAGTTTGTAGATCGGAAGGTCGGCAGTTCACAGGTTCGAATCCCTAGTGCCGTGTAATGGGGTGAGCTTCCATTACTTGTCCCAGCTTCTGACAACCTAACAGTTTCGAAAGCACGTAAAAATGCAAGTAGAAAAAATAGTGACCACCTTTGGTGGGAAGGTAACAGCATTCC
Organism: Calamaria suluensis; assembly: GCA_032468135.1. NCBI lineage: Eukaryota > Metazoa > Chordata > Lepidosauria > Squamata > Calamariidae > Calamaria > Calamaria suluensis. The sequence continues at coordinate 14,075 of JANHFP010002477.1, read as the reverse complement.
GTGCGCCTTTGGCATTTAGTCATGCCGGCCACATGGACCATGGAGATGTCTTTGGACAGCGCTGGCTCTTTGGCTTTGAAACAGAGATGAGGACTGGCCCCTAGAGTCGGCAACAACTAGCACATATGTGCGAGGGAAACCTTTACCGTTACACCTTATTGTAGGGGTGTCAAACTCAAGGTTCATGGGCTAGATCCAGCCGATGAGATGTTTAGATCAGGCCCATGGGGCCACCCTGAAAATAGTGAAAGACCCCAAGGTGCGTCTACCAGTGAAAACAGAGCTCTCACCCAGCTCTCCCAAATGCCATTTTCAATGGCAGAGGGTTGCAGAGAGCTGTCTCAGCCGAAAATAGAGCTTGGGAGCCCATTTTCTCTAGCAGAATGCTCAGGTCACCACAGGTGCCCCCCAACATGAGTGACTTCGAGCTGGCCGTTCCCACGCCTACCCTGCAAAGCCAAACACAACCCGGATATGACCCTGAATGAAATATGGTTTGACACCCCTGCTCTATTGCATTCCTCTTTCCAAAAGACTAAAGCTGAGAAATGGGGAGCAGTTTAAATACTTACTTTGGTCCCACCTTTGCTTCCATCTTCTGCTTTCCAACTGATTGATCATTTTCTCTTAATTTGTTTTGCCGGAACCAAAAGAGCAATCCTCAAAGTAGATTTGGAGCTAATCTGCTGAATCAATCTGCTGAGGTTTTAAACTTCAGCCTCCTGTGCCTTTGTGGGCAGCAGGCTCTTAGACTGCATCTTTATATTTCGTTGCTTTGGCTTTGCCAGATCTTCAAACAAATTTCCTTTTAATGTTCTTCAGAAAAGAATTTTAGGCTTTCTTCCCAGTTTTTTAATTGTGATTTTTTTGGAGGCCTAGGTTAATAGTGTGTACAGTATTTGCAGGAGGCCTGGAAGGAAGCAGTGGATCCAGATAGCAGTAAGATTTCCTGTGGGTGTGTCCACTTTATAAAGACAACTAAATACAACAAACAGTAGAACTAAATATATTCCATTTTTAATCCACTTCATTACTAGGCAGACAGTACAGGTAGTCCTCAGCTTATGACCACTTTTGAACTTAAAATTTATGTTGCTAAGTGGGATATTTATGTTGCTGAGTGAGATACGGAGTTTTGCCCCATTATACAACCGTTCTGTCCACTGTAAAGTGAATGATTACAATTGTTAAATTAGTAAAGCGGTTGTTTGTTTGCCAGAAGATCGCAAAGGTTGATCATATGACCATGGGACACGGCAGCTTCGGGACTAATTTTTTTTAATAATTTAATTTATAAGGCACCAGAGTAACTTTGGGCAGCTAACAAAACAATAGTGAGCAAAAATAACAGTATGCAAATATTTATTATTTTAATTATCATAATGTAGATTTCAACCTTGAAAGATACTAAAGTCTGGAGACAAAGTAAGCATTAGTACTAGCTCACTCTAACAAAGTAAAGTAAGTTTATATTTAGATTAAATATCTGCTGTGAATCATAACTGGCTTTTCAGATGGTGTTCACCTGTTATAGGCAGGCCTCTGTTTGAAAGCTTCAGTGTAGTAAACATTAAACATTTGTGTGTGTTTAGTTACAACAGACCTTTCCCTTTGCAACTCCTACTCTTTTAAAACATTACAATAAAAGAGGAACGGTGGTACTAATGTAGTTGGCTTTTGATTGCCTGCTTCCCACTAATTCTAGCCAGATTTCTTTGTCAGAGGGACATTTTCTCCAAACCCCCTACTCTCTTAATTAAACAGTGCGCATTCAAGCAGTTGGAGGAACTTTCATGGTGTCTTGCATTAATATTAAGAGGAGCCAGTTGTGGCGCTTGGCAAATGTATTTAATCTTTTCCCTAAAATTATTTTCTCTTGTGATTAATAAAAAGAGGGAGGGAGAAGAGGATCCATTTAGCCAGAAGATATTAATGACTCAAACTCCGTGCTTAGTGGGAAAATTGAATTTTAAACTACCCCCAACAAATGGGTGACTAGTTCCACTACTAAGCTGTTCCTAGTGTTAGTATGTTTTCCTTAACATTCAATCAGAATTTGTCTGCCTGTGTATTATGATATATCACAGGCCTGTCAAACTGGTGGCTCGTGGGCCAGATGTGTCACATGCAGACCATGCCCCCTGGCTCTGCAAAGGCAAAAAAAAAAGCACAATATCTAACAATATGTCACATGACGTGATCAAGTTTGACACCCGTGATATATTAGTACTGTATGGAATTGACTGCAGATTGTGCTGAATATATGTTTTTGTAATGATCACCAACCGTAATAGAGGTAGTCCTTAATTTAGAACTATTCATTTAACGGACATTCAAAGCTACAAGGACACTGAAAAAAGTGACATAAGACTCGTACTTACAACCGTGCCAGCATTCCCCACAGTTACAGGATGAAAATTCAGGTGCTAGGCAATCAACATGTATTTATGACAATTGTAGCATCCTGGTCCATGTGATCACTATTACATGAAAGTCAATGGGGAGAACCAGATTCACTGAACCATTGGGCTTAGCCGAATAGATTCATGTAACAACTAATTCCCTTGACAACCATGGCCAAAATAGTTATAAAATCAGACACGACTTACTTAGCAACTGCCTTGTTTAATAATAGTTATTCTGATCCCAACTGTGTCCATAAATTGCCTCTAAAGTATTAATTGTGTCCATAAACTGCCTCTAAAGTATTAATTTTATTTCATATGCATTATGTTTTGTCACTCTCATTTTAATGCCGCACTGAAATGTTATTCCTTTGGTTTCACTCTTTTGGTTCTTACTTTAAATGACGTTTCTATTGGTATAAAATAACAATGGAGAGCTCTATGAAGACCAGTTTGGTGCAGCTATGGAGAAATGGCCTAAGAGAGAGATCTAGGACTTTAAACTTTGGACCAAGGTTGCTGTAGGTTTTGTACAAAATAGAAATGTGTATTTCTATGTGTAATATTTCTGTCTCTTAGAAAGCCTTCAAATTGATTCACAATCATTGAATTACTTTGGGAAAACGAAATCTGCAGTTATATCCTTACAACTAAAACAAGTGCTTGAATATGCTTGTTATGATGGAATGTGCTCATGTTTTTGCCCCATTGAAAAAAGTTCTGATAGTTAATAAAAACTTTTGATGTCTTAATATTGCAATGAAGATACAGGTGAAAGATGCTGTGTAAGCTTGCACAATCAAACTGGTGAAAGCGGACTCTGAAAGTTCCTGCGGCTTTTGCCTAATTAAGAAGTAAAAAGTCTCCCCTTTCCCCCATGTCACTGGTCAGGTTGTCCAATCGGACGGCTGGCCAGTTGCTTGGTTACTTCACTCCTCCCCTGGCCAGCCACCTGTTGGAATGTCCTTGGTTCCCACAGGAAAACTTTTTTTGTTTTGGCTACAAAACCCCATCTAACCAGGGGTGGGTTCTGTTCACCTTTACTGCCGGTTTTCTTCTCGCACGATTGGTGTGCACGCTTTCCTCGCTTGTGTGCGAAACATGCACTCTGCACATGCGTATTGGAGCACACAAATCAAATGTGCGCTCCGTGCATGCGCAATAGAGCACACACGGCAGCACGCATGCCAAGCATGCACTTGTGTGCAAAACATGCACTCTGCACATGCGTATTGGAGCACACACATCAAATGTGCGCTCTGTGCATGCACAATATCTACAAGACCGCATTCTGCCAGTCACCTCCTCACGACCGGTACGTACACACAGAGAGGGCCTAATAGGGGTCCCATCGACTGCGAAATGTCGGTTGGTGACCCCTAGGAGAAGGGCCTTCTCTGTGGCAGGCCCGTCCCTCTGGAACGAACTGCCACCTGCACTGCGAAGGCTCCCGGACTTATCAACTTTTCGCCGGGAGCTAAAAACTTACCTTTTCCGTCTAGCTGGTCTGGGATAAATGAATGGGGTTTTAATGGGTATTTTACACTAAATAGTTTTTGATAATTTTAAATTTTAATACATTTTATAAACTTTTAATAGCCAAAATTGATTAGTTTAATTCGCATTTTAATTATTTTATGTATATATTGTATATATTGCATTTTAAGTTTTGTTGGCTGTACACCACCCCGAGTCCGTTGGGAGAGGGGCGGTATATAAATTTAATAAATAAATAAATAAAATATTTAAAAGTGAAGTAGCATGAAAGTGACAAGGCACATTTCTTCAATTCAAATTTGTGGGTTCCATTCATGGAAACTATTGTGTCACAAACAAAAGATGAAATTTACAGGTCCTATTTCTCAAGTCCTCTCCTTGACCAGAGAGGAATTATGAATAACCAGTCTGCTCATGGACTCCTCATTCCACTGCAGTTCCACTTCAGTTTGCTTCTTGAAATTGCTTTTTAACTGCTTTTCAGCTATTAGGGATCTTTGCATTGACAAATTCGAAAATACAGGGAGAGTTTCCTTCAATCCTTAGCAGAAGAAGTTTCAAATACAAATTCAGCAACAATGTTAAAAAATAACATTTAAAATAATGTTAATTTTAAAAGTTATAAACATGATAAAGGTCCATATCTATTTGAAATAAGATTTTGAAATTAATTAAAAGAATTGTCCTCAAAGAAAGAAGGTTTTTGTTCTGAATTCTTAAAATAAATAGTACATTGAAAAGTTGGATACTAGCAGGATACTAGATTACAATTATGGTAAAGAAGAACTCCTAACTTTGATCTACTAACACAGAATTCAGAATAATACTTAAAAATTGGATGTACTGAGGGATATTTGTGAACAATTGACCCAGACTTTAATAGAATACTGTTTGCCAGTGTTCAAAAGTTGTTATGGAATAGGAACATATTTTATTGGACCCAGCCGAGATTGATCTCAAATAGATTTAAATATGATAGGCAACAGGAATGATATGGGGAAAGATGCTGCACTGCACATACAAATGAAACTGGTCTTAATAATTAAAAAAGTATATACAATAACCAAAAGAATAACCCAAATAGTTTTCCTGTACTGGATATACAACATATGTGCTTTGTTTTGAAGGATTTTCTGAGAAGGAACAAAGAAAAAATGAGAAGAAATCAAATTCTAGGACATTTGATGAAATTAAAGATCAAGATTGTTAAAAGTAAAAAGTTGGAGTACAAGGAGTTCTTTTATTTGATCAAGATTAAAATGGATGTTATTATCTCTGGTATCCTTTAATAGACTTTTGGTGACCAGGCTGAATTATGAGGCTTTAAGGGATTTGTTTATAGATAAGAGAGGAGAAATAGAAAGGGAAAATAATTTATATATTTTCTTTTTATTTACTATATTCTTATTTTGTTCTCTTTTTCTTTTCTTTTTTCTTTAGTTTGAATTAGTTTTTTATCATTTTAATTGCAATGTTTAACAAACTAGTAAAAATATCCTATTTCTTATATTTTCTCATTCCCTACTGTGGATGTTACTTAGTCCATCATATTCATTTGCAGATTCAGGACCCAGGCTTTTTTTTATCTGGAGCAACAGAATGTATTTCCTTCCCTCATCATTTTCATAAAAGAAAATGGAAATATTCAATTGTCAGTTTGAAATCTATTGATGGTTTCACTATTAATGTGATGGAGAGAAGAGAAAAATCTGAATTTGACATGTCTCAGCTTGAATAATTTCTTTCCTTCTTTTGGTTTCAGTTCTTTTAGCAAAATTCCTTCACCAACTGTATTAAAATGCTGCTATTGGATAAGGGTCAAAGCACAGGTCATAAGCATGGAGTGTGTTCCACAAAAATAATTTCCCTACTATTAACAAGAACAGTTTCAAAGGCACAGTTCTCTTCTCTCATAGGGCCAGTACAGTAAAACTAATAATGTTTTCCAAAATCACAGACTATTAGAATACAAACTAGTACTCCCAAGAATTTATAGTAGGTTTGGGAGCAAAAAAACACCCCAGATATATGTAAATTGATACCGGCCAAAAAACACACCAAAAACCTGTCATTTTTATTGAATTGAAAGAGAAGAGAAAGCAGCTGGCAATGAACTAGTGCCTTTATTTATTAAAGATACCCAATGATCTTTTGGTGTGATGGAATTCCCATAAAACTGTACGAAGTTTAGTGTGCTTTAGAAAATGTAAGATTAAAATCTTGAACCAACTAGAATGGCATACAGCAGGTTCCAGCTGCAGAAAGTAGGCAAACTGAAAGTAGGCCCTATCCATCAAATTGAAATTTAATGTGGAGAAAAACAAGGCTTTACCTCTGGGCAGGAGAAACCAAAGGCACAAGTACAGATTAGATGAAACCTTGCTCAAAAACAGTAACTGTGAGAGGGACCTTGGAGTCCTAGTGGACAATCACTTAAACATGAGTCTGGAAACATATTCAACAGATCTTCCTCTTCCTATTTTCTCCACAACAGCAGCAATTAAGATGAATTGGGCTGAAAGAGGGTGATTGGTCCAAGGCTTTCATGGATAAAGTGAGAGTTTAACTCACAATCTCCTGCTTTCTAGCTTGGCGCCTTAACAGGCATTTTCTTTGATTACATTTTGCTGTTCATAATTCTGTTTTGTACTTTGTATATCTTACCTTAAAATGTAAGTAGCTCAGAGTTGTTGGGAGATTATATACATTATATAAATAAAAAAGCATATAATAATGCAAGAAAGCTATCCAAACTTTAAATACAACGTCATGACCTACAGTGTAAAAGGCTTGGCTAAAAAGATGACTTTGAGCTCACTCCTAAACTGTAATAAGGAACAATCTTCCTCAAATTGGAAAGAAAAGTAGATACACTGGTGTTGGAAAGATGAAACAGAGCAAGACCAAAATGGTGCAGTCAGCTCAGTTGTGCATAAACTTGCTCAAAATATGTTGGACTCTCGTAGGTCCTGTTCACAAGCATGAAACCAGGAATGCTTTCTACTGCAAATGGACCCCTCTCAGCTTCTAAGGATGTCTCTGTCTATGCTCTCATTTTTGCTGTCTGTCAATGTCATTTTTCCCCATCAACTGTTTTAACTTTTTTGAAGTTGCTTTTTTTTATCAGTTATGGTTTTCCCCTCATGTTCTTGATTTTTATAACATTTTTATAACCATCAAGAATCATGTAAAGGGGATAATTTATTATATTTAACAGTTTTGCATTTGAAAAGTTTAGAAAGTGCTCGGGTCACCATTTTCAGAATGGTAGAAAACACAAACCACAAGGAAAAGGGCTGTTTTATGGAACAGAAAAAGTGTAATGTGTTTTTATTGAGCTCTGCTTTGTAACGATACCAGAGAATTAGATGGGAATACAAATGTTTTATGCTGAAGTATTTGCCTTTGCAGTACTATGGAATTTACCATAAATTGGCATATGGAGAACATTAGTGTCTGCATTTACATCTCCACAAGCTTGTTTTGAGTCATCCTACTCTTCAGGTATAGTATAGTTATAGCATAGTATATCCAAATGGTTTTCTAGGGAATCTTAGCTTCAGGAGGGATACTTATGGGGAGATACCATAGACAGACATGCTTGTAAACTCTGCTCTGCAAGCTTGCAAACTTCAGGGAAAATCCAAATGAAATCCAAGTGAAAGAGATATGGCACCTTTAGCAGAAGTTAAAGAAAACAGTGAGTTAGCAGTGCTATCCTGTTAACAGGAAGCCCATTATTGTGAGTTTGTTGACACTGGGTTTCAGATGACTTCAATGGTTGATGCAGGCTGTGCCGGAAGAAAATTGGGACATTACAATTGTGATCAGTGGAAGAAAGGATTGTCTGAAAAGAAATCTAAGGAATCATATACATAAAAACTTAAAATTCAATTCAGAGCCCAGTATTTTAAATACTGAACCACATAATAATAATAATAATAATAATAATAATAATAATAATAATAATAATAATAATAATAATAATAATATAAGCTGTCAAGTGGCACAGGACATTTCAGATGGTATATCTGCCATATCAGCCATCCTATTGCCTTGACATTCAAAGAATTTAGTTCACTCAAATTTCCTTAGAGGAAAACACAATGAATTTGACCGAACATATGTTAAAGCTGCTATTAAGGTGTACCTTGTGGCACAAAGAATGATAAAGCATCAGTATTTCTCTGAAATTATTATGTCTATGTATACTTGTCCAATGGCTCTATTTTGAGTGACATATGCACTCTTGGATAGACAGGGCTTCGAGAACCTCCTGAAGGGTCATATAGAAAAAAATTGTTCAGCATCTGTCAAACAAGTTTGCTTAAACTTACTTGCAGTTGGCTTCTGGCCTTATAGCAGGTTGGAGGGCATATCTGGGAATGAGCCTTGCCTGGTTACTTGGACCTTCTTTGCTTGAAGAAGTAGACAGGATTCTCAGGATTGTGAGATATCCATGCTCCTCCTGGATTGTTTAGCCTTTTATTAATTTTATTAATTAATTGATTAGCCTTTTCTAATATTTGTTTTTAATTTTTTAAATTTAATGATATATATGACTTGTTTTTAATTATGGCTGTAAACCGCCCCAAGTCTTCAGAGAGGGGCGGTATATAAATTTAATAAAATAAATAAATAAATAAATAAATAATTGTTAAAGCATCCTGGGTAGTGTCATGCGAGCAGTTTCTAATAAATTCTTCCTGGAGTGAGGAGCTTGTTTTTTTACCTCCTACAAGGGCATTGGTTCATCCCTTTGTCAAGAAGCCATCACTGGATCCCACAATACTGGACAATTTTTATCCAGTAGCTAACTTCCCCCTTTGAGGGAAAGTGGCTAAGAAAGTGGTTGTACAGCAGTGCAGAGGTCCTTGGATGAAACAGATTATCTGGATCTCTTTCAATCAGGATATGGACAGAAATGGCATTGGTTGCATTTTTGATGTTTTTGAACCCTAATTATTGAACCCTAATGAGGGATGGGAAGTTGTGCATCCATCCTTGCTCTCTGTAGCTTCAGTACCATTGGCCCATGGTATCCTTGACTCAGGGAATTCAAGTTGAAAGAGACTGTGTTCTGCTGGTTTGCATCCTTTATCCCTGGTTGATATCAGTCAGTGGTTAATGGGAAGGAGAGAGCCCCTAATATGTGTGATGTTACAGGTGTTGGCACTTTCTCAGCTTCTATTTCACATATACACAAGACTATTGAGATAACTCATCCATCACCATGGGTGAAGTATCATTAGTCGGCTGGTGATACCCAAGTATATGTCTCTGCTCTGATGAATTAAGCATTGCTATGAATGTCCTATTTGGTGTCTGTAGGGCCTGGGCAGAAAACAACAAGCTTCAGCAGTACCCTGGCAAGACTGAGCAGTTTGGGTATCTGCTGGTTCCAAGACTATGCCATATTTGGTTTTGGATAGGGTTTAATGGCTAGAAGGGTCTTCGCACAGCTTTGGGTTCTGCACCTGTTGTAAGAGGTGGGACTTTTCTGCCATGGCACCAGGGTGAATTCTGGAGAACTGGTATGGAAATTTTGAGTAGTTTGGAGAATCAGCAAATACTACCTTTGGCTGGCCCCAGAGTGAGGTGGGAATGGAGATTTTGCAGTATTCTACCCCTGGAGTGGAGTGGGAATGGAGATTTTGCAGTATCCTTCCCCTGCCATGCCCACCAAGCTATGCCCACAGAACCAGTAGTAAAAAATTGAATTTCACTACTGTATGAAACCCATTTTATGGAACATCAGCTCCATCCTTACTTATTTTCTGGAAGCCCCTCAAGACATGACTAAGTCATCAGGCCTGAGAGTCCCATGAGATCTTGAGGTGGCTACCCTGCTAATCTAATCTCTTGTGTGCCTTGTGTTTTTAAACTTTTCAACAAAGAGTTTAATAATTTGAACAATAAACATTTTATTGCCTTATATATCTGTTGTATACCATCCAGGGTCATTTCCTGAGAAATGGGTAGCCATATAGATTTGATGAGTAAGCAAGCAAGCAGGTAAGCAAGCAAACAAGCAAGCAATCCAGATAAAGGGGTTTATTTTTGTGTCTATATGTATTATCTATTTAACTCTCTCTCAGAGTCAGTCTCTGGAGAGAATTTATATACTAGTAAGTTAATTGCTATTTTTTTTTGTATCATCTCAGACAACTGCCCTGCAGAACAATTTGCAAATACTGAAGCATGTTTTGCATATTGAATAGTGATATGAGTAGAACGATATATTCCTTTAAAACCAGAAAATGTGGTAAAGGAACTAGCACACAATATAAATACCACCACGATGGCAGCCCAAAACAAGTTGTAGTCCACACACTTGTCTGAGAGCTTCACTAGTTAAACAAAGCACACATTTCAGAAGAAAAAACCTTTTACCTAGTAATTTATTGTCCAACAAACCATTCTAGGTGGTATGTAACAAAATGATTTAGAAAATGAATAACAAATAGCTGATCAGAATTGTAGTAATGCAATTAATGACATTATAATGGGACTCTAGAAATCTAGAAATTATTTCTGGAAAATAAGCAAAAAACTGTTAGATAAGAGAGGCAGGGAGGGAGGGAGAGAGAGAGAGAGAGAGAAGGAAGAGGAGGAGATGATGATATGAAACCCTATTCTTACTCTTCAGATTTATTTTAGAATCTATTCTAGACCTCATCAAATGGGCTCCTTGCTTCTGGTACTCATATTTATTCCTGGATTTTCTTTTCCTTGCTGTCTCTTAGGGGATCTCTTTTGACAGATGGCTTTGATTCACTTGAGTCTCCTCCCTCAGCAGTCTCTGACTTTGTCAGTATACACCTGTCAGAACACGTACTTGCAGCATTTTAGAGTACGCATAAATAGTTCTTTTTTTCTAGAAAAAAATACCTTTCAGAAAATTGAATGATGCAATGATGCAGGAAAATAAGTGCAGGAAGATTTCTGTGTCCCATGCTAGTTGAAATAGCACCTCTTCTGAGTGCTATTCAGGAAGCTGTCTATGGGAAAAGCTGTGTGGTTTTGCTTCTAAAACCTGTGCTGTATAAACAATGCAGGCAAAGGATTTGTTAGATTGGTGAAGGAAAGACACAACCAAATCTCTTCAGTGACAACAGCTCTTTATTGAACAACAGTCAAGGTTCTCAATCTTGAGCTTTCTGACAGCCTGTCTTTTATAGAGAGCTGTCAGCCAGCTTAGCCAGTGAGCTTCAAAAGATTTCCCACTGAATTAGTGGACCAGAGGGAGAACTATATACAATTGTTACAAGTCAGCTTGGAGTGAACTCAGGAGAACTATATACAATTGTTACAAGTGAACTCAGAGTGAACTCAATATCAACAGGATTCATACCCTGGTCTTTCACAACTGGTGGGGGCATGCAGGTCTTATGCTGCCTTGTATTCTGACACCTCAGGATCACAGGCTCTTAGCTCACCCAAGAGCAAGGGCAGCCAAGCAAGAGTCAATGCATGGCCCTGCTGCACTGGATGACATCCTAAAAGGAATCTTTCACACATTCACGTGACAACTTACTCCAACCACCTGAACCATACCTCTTTAGCTAATTCCTTAGTCTTTGAACCTTCCAGTCATTAGATCCACCACTAAACTCAAGCAGAACTAAAGGCTAGGAAGACAAGAAAAATAATAGCTATT
>JANHFP010002476.1:132785-146724 GCA_032468135.1 Calamaria suluensis | reverse complement strand
AAAAGCACATAAAAATGCAAGTAGAAAAAATAGGGATCACCTTTGGTGGGAAGGCAACAGCATTCTGTGCGCCTTTGGTGTTTAGTCATGCCGGCCACATGACTATGGAGATGTCTTCGGACAGCGCTGGCTTTTTGGCTTTGAAACGGAGATGAGCACCACCCCCTAGAGTCAGAAACGACTCTCACATATGTGTGAGGGAAACCTTTATCTTTTCATTACAAAAGAATTGAAAAAATAACTCATAATTAAAAAAGCATTAGATAAAAATTAATAATAGAGAAAAGGCTATAAAACTATTAAAAGTTTAGAAAAACATATCAGTCTTTAAAACCACTTTAAAAGTTGCAAAGAAAGCATCAAGTTAGAATTCTCTTTTCATTATTCCTTGCTTTATTTTTTTAGCTGGAATTTCCTCACAAGTTGATGAAATCCTATATTATCTGAGCTGCAAAAACCTGACCTACCACTAGAGAGCAGCAAAATATAATTGGCTGAGTCCCTTTGCTGTCATCTGTGTTCACCTAGAATTCTGCAGCTCAGATATAGTAAATCAACTCTGAGCTGGCGAGGAGCCTTTGACACAATCCCTCTTTTTAACATCTCAAAGTTCGTAATTGTAGGCCCTCCAATTCATCATTTTGTTCTGTCTTTATCTTCTTTCCTATGTTGTTTCCTACATTTTCAAATTTTAAACTGCTAATTTCTAGAGACAGAAAACTAAGGCGCCTTTGATGTTCCCTTTAAGGACCCCACAGTATAATACAGTGGGATAAGTAATACAGTGCTTAATCCTGCTATCAGTATGAAAATAAGAAACTTCCCATTTCAAATTGGCTTTCAATAGCAATATTTCACTGGCTGACATCCTAAGGCCATGACGGTGAACCTGTGGCATCCAGAGCCATGTTGGTGGGCACACGAGCTCAGCTCCAGCTCACACACACACAATGGCCGGCTGATTTTTGGGTCTTCTGGACCTACCAAAAAGTAGGGAAACAGGTTGTTTCCTGCCTCCGGAGGGCCTCGGTGGGGTAGGGAAGGCCATTTTCACCCTCCTCAGGCTCCTAGAAAGGAGCCTGGGGAGAGCAAAAAAATGGTTGTGAGCATGTGCAGAGCACATTTTTGCCATGCATGCATGTACAGAGTGCATGTTTGATGTTCATGATCTAATGCACATGTGCAGAGTGTACATTTTGTGCGCGCAGGCCAATCGTGCACAAAGACAACCGGTAGTAAAGGTAAACAGAACCCACCCCTGGAGAATAGCTTCATTCTCTCCAATAATATCATCAACTGAAGACATGACACAGAGCTTGTAGGGAAACTCCCTCTTCTGTCATTAGCATTGATGGTGAACTCTCATATGCCCATTGGTCTTATTAATGGGAACTAAGGCAATGGCCTTTTTTGACCATGGGACAAATATTCAGCATTGTTGACCTCTTTCATGGGCTGTTGCTTCAGTATTGATTTCCTATGGCCTTTTTGACATGCAACATAACATAGTATGACTAAGATAGCGTGACAAATTGGGGTGTATGGAAAAAGAAAAATCTTTCTTTACAACAGGGAAAGATTTTGTGGAAAAGCAACTGTTTCATTTGAAAAAATATATACACTGATGGATTTGGCTAACATTTTTGAACTAGAGAGCCTTAGATCTGGACCTTCTGCCTATGTGTGATGACCCAGCATGCGCTAGAGACAAGAATGTGCTAAGTTAATAACAAATAGTCTTTATTTGATTATCAAAATCCAGCTCCCCCAAAGTTCTCTGACAAGAATTGCTCTCTTCAGCAGGAAAACAGAAGATATCAAGCTAACTGGCTGTAGTCAAGGTCACTCACAGCTCCAGGAAATAAGCTCAAACTCCTCAGATGATAATGTCTTCAAAACTTGGACAAGAAATAGCAATGGCACAAAACATGGATAAACTAAGAATAATTCAGCTTTTGACTCCAGCGGCAAGCATTTTCCAAACACCTGCTTATAAAGCCACTTACACAGCTGAGTCCCATTACTCACTTCCTCCTGAGTAATCCCTTTTGCAGTTTCCTTTTTTTCTTTTCTTTGTTGCATAGGTGAGGAAGAGGAGATCCTGATTCCTCCTCCGAACTCATCCTCTCTAGGTCTGCCTCCACCCCACTTGGCCCAGCCTGGCCCTGCTCTTCCCCATCTTTGTCTGCAGGCCCTGCCTCCACCACATTGCTCTCTGCCAGCTGTTCCTCTTCATCTTCCGAGTCAGATGCTGACAGAGGCATGACAATGTTTTGTCCTCAGGTTATTAATCTTCCATGACTTAATTGGGATATGTGAGTCAATATGATTTTTTTTCTGCTTAAGTAACTTCCTTAATAGGGTAGCATTCCTGTCTGAAGTCCTGATGTTTTAAAAGCACATTGATGATTTTGCAATATTTCTAACATCCTTCCCAATTTATAGCTATTGCTATAAATAGTCAGAGAAACATTTTTTTAAAATGCAAATCATTTTTCTTTCATTCTTTGAATTAAGTTCTCTAATGCTAGATGCTTCATACAAATTTTCCTGATCTAAGCCCTTTTTCAAATGTGCAACCGTCACTCTTTGCGCACAAATTCTACCAGCATACTGTACTTTCCTTTCAGATGTGTTTTGGGAAAAGGAAAGATACAGTCCTTGTGGGAGTAAATTCTTTAATAGAAACTCTGGTATACCCTTTAACATCTGTATATCAAATAAACAAATTCATAAATGCAAGAGAGAGGAATACCAATGTAAAGGAGCTAAATGTATATTTCTGGATTTAATCAACATACAGATAATAATTCTGTAAAGCATAGATAACATAGATAGCATAGATATGATGGTTGCATGGCATATCAAAGGGGCCTACATATGCACCCACTGTATTCACCTGCTACTGAGTCATTATGGAGAGAAAATGTGTTATTTCTGCTCCCTTCCCAGTGATTCTTATATCAAAATGATGCTATTATTCTCAATGGAAGCAGTTCGGAAGTAGAAATGATGCCTTCTTCACTTCCTATGGTCCTGCTCCATAGTTTCCCTTCTCATTGTCATTAGTAATAGAGGAAGCAGTAATCTGTTCCTGATGCAAAAGAACCTGCTGATTAGTAGAACAGAGCGCTAAATAAAATTAACCTGTAGGCAGTGAAGATTCACTGCAGGACACCAAGCCTCCAAAATATCAAATCATCTTATTTTTTTCCCCAGCAATGTATTGTTGCATTTGGCTGTTTCCTAAATTTACTTATTTATTTATTTAATGAGTCAACAAGTACAAGGAAACAAGTAACAGTATAAACATAGACATTGGCACAAAAATTGGCACAATTACAGGATATACATAGGCAAAACATAGCCATAAACACATGGGATGATGACAAATAGACAGGGATGTTAGTGCACTTATGAACACCCCTTTAAGGACCTCTTAAAAAGTGTGAACGGTCCATGGTAGACAGTTTAAGGGAAAAACCAGGGGGATTAGCAGGACTAACAATAGGATCAGGTAGGGTGTTCCAGACATTGCTAACTCTACTACCCCAATTAGGACAGAAATCTCAGTCGCTGAGTGAAGCTGTCATTAAACAAGATGTCATGGGACTGTATTCCCCCATGGCTGCTATCCTGGCACTCTTGGCTGTGATTGCTAAGTGATGATGTGGCTTTTTAAGTAGAGAGAGTCTCAGGTAAGGATCGCCCATGGTGCCTCACGAGTGGATGGGAGAGTCCTGAGAGGCCCATATGTGAGTTGTGGGTGTGGTGAAATGTGGTGAAAAGCCATAGAGGCCCATGGAATCTTCGCTGTCTACCTGGCCCATCATGCACTTTCACCAGTGTAAGCAAAGTATATTTTCCTCCAGGTTTTGATTTTATATATTGGAATGGGCAAATGAATAGGAGGCTTGAGTCAATAGTAAGCTTGCCTATACCCAGAAATTGCTTTCAGTGTTTTATATATCGATTTATACATTAATCTCTTAGCCAAGGTATATTCTCCAAGGCTATTTACCTGTAAAATTCAAATAAAGGGGAAAAATGAACCTAATTAACACAGACAAGTATGTAAAAGAAGACTCCTGTGAGTCCCTTGGACTTCAAGGTGATCCAACTGGTTAGTCCTAAAGGAGATCAACCCTGACTGTTCTTTAGAAGGCCAGATCCTAAAGATGAAACTCAAATACTTTTACCACCTAATGAGAAGGAAGGATGTAATGCTGGGAAAGATTGAGGGCCAAAGAAGAAGGGGACGACAGAGAATGAGGTGGCTGGATGGAATCACTGAAGCAGTGGGCGTGAGCTTGGGTGAACAGGAAGGCCTGTAGGATCATTGTTCATGGGGTCACGATGGGTCAAACATGACTTTGCAACTAACAACAACAAAGTATGTAAAAATTAGAATAACAGATTAAAATCCAGGGCAGTAGGTAAATTCAAACGCCACCAAAAAGATGGACAAATAATTAATTCATCCCAGGTAGAGCTATCTCAAGGGTTCCTTCTTTAGGTGCCATGCATATTGTTTAATTTGGGAAACATTTCTTCACCTTTCTTTGTATGCTCCATGCTTAATAGCTACATCTGTTTCAGCTATGGTCAAAACTCTGAGAAGTGTATGTCTGCGTTTATAGATACATTATGTGTGGTTTCCCATTTAAATCATAGCATCAAAGTGACCATGTAATAAAATGATTTTTTTTTCTTTTCCTAAAATATATTTATATGTTTAGATCATTTGTTGGGGAAAGAAAAACTATATATTTAAAGTTAAAAAGAATAACTGAAATTATGCTCATAGTTCTACATGCCTAACATGCAGAAAGGATACTGTGGAAAGCAACATCAGCTCTAGCAGATTACATCCTACCTGGACTGGATTTGAGTCTAGAATTCTCTGCTTTTGCTGATACCATCTGTTGCTTTCTGATTAATTATTTTGGAGAAACTGATCTTGGATTTTTGTTCCATGATTTTGCTCCGAATCTGTCCAGAGAGAGGTTTTAGTACAACTAACCTTTCCTGTAATCTGGCACATAAAGGATAAAAGTTATTAATATTACTGTCAAATAAATGTATATGGGCAATGTTTGCCATAAAAGGTGGCTAGCAGAAATACTGGATGAAGCACTGGTATCCTTCCCAGTTTTTCATATATCCAGCCAATATCACTCCTCTATTCTGATAAAAACACGATCTATTTGCAACAGAACATGGGAGTTTGCAGATGGAAAGGCAAATATGTACAATTGTCAGAAAGCTATAACTTTAAGCATTTATAAGCAGTGAGCAGTTAAAATCAGCAAACAAAGGGAGATGTAGATTGGTCTCTTTCTCACATGCAGGAGGATCTGGCCTGAGCTTTCATACCATTATTGGCTCTTGGGGTGTGTTCATAACTGAGCTTAGTCTGACAATGGCAAATGAAGCCTTGTGTAGAGCACATAGCCATGCCAAGGACATATTGTGGTGCTTGGATACTTTCCCAGTTAGAGAAACCCCATTCCACACAGTATGGTTTGGTGCGGATGCTTTGTCTGCTTGGTCAGAATGATGAGAAGATGGGGAATGAATTTGGATTTCATCAATTTGCCACTTGTTTTCTGTAGTTCCTATGATTTCCTAAAGTCGCTTAAAGTTTCAGAAGTCCATTGGTGGAGTCAATGGCTATCAACTTTACTCTTAGCCAGTGATTGGGTTTGATTAAGCCAACTATCAGCGCTAGGTTCTGAACAGAATTTACATTACTAAAGTTGTCCTTCTGTTTATAGCTTTGAAGTGAATGAGCTGGTGCATCAGGGGGCAATGATTTTTGGATCAAGGTACCACAAATGGCCCAGCCGAAAAGAATGTTTCCAAAATCTGAGACCCATTACTTCCATGTAATTGAAGTTTCAAAATCTTCATAGGACTTGCATTTGCAGTTATGGACATTGAAGCATTGCTGAAGTTAGTTTCAGTCATGGGATCATGATTTCTGATGGGATTTCCCAGAAACTGATAAGCAAAGAAAGATGGGAGGGGCATATCCTCATCATATTTCCTGTCTCCGTCTTGTCCCTCTGACTAGTTGGTTGGCAGTAAGACCCAAAGAGTGAGTGGCAATTAGCTGCTTTGGAGGCAAGGCTGAATTCTGAAATCTCTTAATGATAGTGGACAGCAAGGGAAGGAGGAGGGAGCCACTTGGGTGCTTGCTGGTAATATAGTGCTTGCTGGGGGCTCCAGCAGTCAACAGGGAGAGGGAGAAGGCCCTTAGGGACACACTAGGATGGGAGTGGGGTGCAGTTTTCCTTGCAGTGCCCTTTATTTCCCTCCCACTCACAAAGTGGCAGGCAGTTCTGTAGATCAACTGAGAAGGAGAAGGTGAAAGCTTCACTGGGGCTCTGCTGAGGGTCCTGGGGGGAAGGGAAATGTGCCAGTATTACATTATGCGTGGAGGTCATGGGTTGTGCATTTATTACTAATTCTTTCTTACTCACTGTATATGTTAGCTGCATTCCTTCTCATCGGTGTGCCTGGCAAGACTCAATTGCATACCTGAAAATTAATTACCAAATGGTGGAACAATGAATGATCCTGCTATTATCATCAGCAAGGTCACATTCCCTGTGGTGTCCTAATCTACTGAGAGTTTCACAAAGAATTACTGTGTTTTCTGTTTGAAACACGCCATTGTATAACTTTGTTTTCTTATCTGCACATGGCTATGCGAAGCTAATTGCAGATGTTTCGTTTTTCTTTAAAAAAAGCCAGTAACTATTAGCAAAGAGTCATGATGCCTCATTGGGTAGAATGCGGTATTGCAGGCTAACTCACTGCTCGCTGCCAGCAGTTTGATTCTGACTGACTCAAGGTTGACTCATCCTTCCATCCTTCTGAGGTCAGTAAAAATGGGACCCAGGTTGTTGGGTGGGCAATAGGCTGACTCTGTAAACCACTCAGAGAGGGTTGTGAAGCACTATGAAGCAGTGTTTTTTTTAAATTTTAAATTTTTAGTAAGCCACAATCAAATTAGTTTAATTATATTTTAAATAGTCTATTGTATATGTGTGCTTTAAGGTTTGGCTGTACACTGCCCCGAGTCCGCAAGGAGAGGGGCGGTATAGAAATCAAATGAAATAAATAAATAAATAAGTATAATTCTATGTGCTATTGCTGTCTCATTGAGAAGCATTATGGTTGTTTAAGGGCCTGATTGCTGACTTACTGATGGTAAGATCCGAAAGCTTTCTGTTGTACTGAAAGCTTTTTTCATAGTCTGGCCAGCATTGAAGGGACTGCCACATGGCATCAGAAGTGGAGGGCTTTTTTTTGCTCAAGGTTGTGATGACAATTTATGAACAAGGGACTTGGTGTGGCGCAGGTGGAATTGGGGATATTGGTAGGACATGGGAGTAGCAATATACCTGCCAAAGGAACTGGGATGGCTGGAAGAGGTCACCTTTGTTATAATAGGTGACTTTCTTGGCAAACAGATGCCGTGAAGCAAGACAGATATTCTATCCTAACCCTTCCAAACTCAAGGGTTTAGGGATTCGGGTTAAGATTAGACAAGAGAGTTCAGAGCATGGGTGGCAGATCAGGGTTGAAATCCAGCAGGTTTTGACAGGTTTGGAGAACCAGTAGCAGAAATTTTGAGCAGTTCAGAGAACTGACAAATACTACCTCTGGCTGGCCCCAGAGTGGGGTGGGAATGGAGGATTTGCAGTATACATCCCCTGGAGTGGAGTGGGAATGGAAATTTTTTTAAAGTATTCCTCCCCTGCCATGCCCACCAAGCAGTGGTGAAATGCTACCAGTTTGGACCAGTTCGGTAGAACCAGTAGCGGAGATTGGGGCTGGTTCGCAGAACCGGTAGTGATCGCTGACTGGCCACACCCCCAAACCAATCAGTGGGCCTGCCATGCTTGCCTGCCTTCTGTGCTGCCTTTTTCTGCAGCATTCCCCTCCCCTTTTGGATCACCCTGCAGGGGAGGTCTGCCTTTGCAGAAACCAGGTGGCGGTTTGTAAGGAGGATTAATGGAGGGGGATGCACAGTCCTCCAGGCTGGAGAATGGGGCAAGAGAATGCTCCGAAATTAGCTAGGGCAGAATGACATAAGTGAGTGACATACATGATGTCAACTTGGCCACGCCCACCAACCCACACCCAAGCCACGCCCACAGAACTGGTGGCAACAATTTTTAGATTTCACCCTTGCCACCAGGCCATGCCCACAGAACCGGTAGTAAAAAAAAATTGGATTTCATCACTGTGGCAGATCATTTCCAAATGAAGCATTAGAACTAAAAAAAATGAAAGGAATTCTGATGCGGTGAGTGGTGCCGTCACAGCATCCAATTTCCATCCAACTTCTTTATAGTCACGATGAGTTCAAATGGTTGGGGATTACCTAGACAGCTGACATTACACCTCTATTGAGTGGAGAAGGGAGCTGCAAACTTTTTTTAAAAAAAAAAAGATGGTTAAAATAAACCTCAAAATAAAGAAGGAGGTTATGCAAATCTCCTGAGCTTCCTCCAACACACCCTGTATTTGTCAACAATTGGATCATCATTTCTGCAACAGATAATATTAAGTTGATGCTATTCAGGTATAATGCTAAGACACAGGAATATGGACCTTTCAAGTATGCTGAGAGAGGGGGGGAATGTATTGAGGGGTGTTGTATTATACATGCATCAAACATTTGCACTGTGTTCAAGCACACATAAACATTTGTGATAGCTGTAAACCCTGAAGGTCTACTAATACTTAAGAAAGCTTCCACTTCCACTTGAGTCCTTTTTTAAAAAAAAACACAGAGAGGACAAAGACAGGGGAAGTGCTCTCTTTATCTGTAACAGGGAAATGTCTCGGCCCTGCCTGGCTCCTTTCCTCTTTCTTTGAGGCAACACAACAGACAGGTTAAATGTTTGGTGTTTGAATTTTTATTCCTCTTATTCGATCCGTATGTGAGTCACAAAGTAATTTCTATATCGTCCAACACTAACATTCGTCTACTTTGAATCCTATAAGATTGTTTTTGTTCCATATTGCAGAATTTTGTTTTAAACCTTTTCTGTGGTTTATGACTACATGATCAAGGAGGAAAGCCTGGGAGATATATTTAACTTTCTGTAATAAAATGTACATAGAGAGGTTAGTGTTTTGTTATTTGATCCAGTATGTCGGATTATAAACCGAAAAGGAAATATCTGTCCCTGGGACATGGAGGATCTACAATGTATTAGACTTTAAAAGCAGAGGTGAAATGTAAAATTTGTTGCTATCGTTTCTGTGGGCGTGGCTTGGTGGTGGGCTGGTCATGTGACTGAGTCGGCGTGGCCAATTTTTTTTTTTGCCTTTTAAAAGCAGTTGTTTTACTACCTAAGTACTTGCTGGACTAGGTAGTAAAAAAACTGCTTTTAAAAGGCAAAAAAGAGCCTGTGAGGATCACGCTTCTCAGCTGTGATTGTCTGAGCCTTTTCTTTACCTTTTAAAAACAGCTTTTTTTACTACCTATTCCAGCAAATACTTAAGTAGTAAAAAAAAAACCCCTGCTTTTAAAAGGCAAAAAAAAAGCCTCCAATGATTGGGCAAAGTGGGAGGGGCCAGGGATTTTTGCTACCAGTTCTCGGAACCACCGACTGCCGCTGCTACCAGATCGGCCGAACCCAGAAGCATTTCACCCCTGTTTAAAAGGCACCGTGTACAGCTTGAAACGATCAGAAAGTAAAGAGGATGCCAGCGTAGATGGCTCTGAAAAGATAAAACATTTTGAAAGTGTAAGCTGCCTTATTTGTAACATAACCACATACTTTAAAGTCATGTGGAAGAGGACATGATGATAAAAAGAAATCAGTATCTAAAAAATATAATAGCGCTATCTTCAAGGAACTAACTCCCCAAATACGTTTTATTGAAGTTGACGGCCTAGTTTTGGTAAATCTGTAGCTTGTTTCTTGGAAGCCCAGCTGCCTGGCTGTTCATCCCCCCCCCATCTCAGTGTGAACTCTGATTAATTTGGGAGCATTAAAAGTGAACTGAGAAACTTAATCCTATCCTATTGCTTGGATCTATTTCTGTTCCTATCTTGATATTACTTAGCTGCCTCTGGCCCTATGTTAGCATTCTTGTGAGCATAAAAAAAAAAAAACTAGACAGAAAATCAGTATAAGAATGCCCATTAACTCTTTCTGTCACTCTTCTTCTTTCTGGCTTTATCTATCCACATGTTTCTTGTATAACATATTCTACATGGAAATCTCCCAGGCTAGAAAAAGTCCTCACTCCTGAATTCATCTTTAACACAGGTTAGAAGAAGAAGAGTAATGTATAGTTGGTGATTCTAAAACTTATCTTACTTTTTAAGAAAAAATATGGATAGCCAATCCATATTTCAGGGTTTCTGGAATATGAAGTTCTGATTATGAAAGTTTTTCTACGAATTGCCCATAACTTGTACTTTCTTTTCAGTCCCTGACATTTTCAGAATAATATTCATTCTTAATCTAAGAACTTTAAGATGTGTGGACTTCAACTCCCAGAATTTGCCAACCGGTTTGTTGGCATCTTCAAATTGCCAAGTTTGAAAAATATTGCTCTAGATGAAGTTGATTGTGTTGTGCATCATGTCAATGGTATGTAAGTCTTAATGGAAGTTTCAGAATAGAGGGAACATAACTTTCTCAGGCTGCCCTTGGCTTTACATCTGGTCTGATCTTGGCAACAATTCTGAAATAAGGAAAAAAAATATGAAAAAAAAATAGAAGAAAAAGGGAATTGTTAGGAATTGAATCAATCTTCTCAGTCTAATACTATGGAGCTTAATGTCCAGGATATAAAATATACTGGAGTTGGGCTCCATTATTATCTGAATTTATTAGCTGTTCAATTTCAATGGACTCTCTATGTAGACCCTAGACATTAAGTCCATAAGCCCAATATATTGCCAACAGTTCTCTGGAGAGTACTTTGTTATGGTATCCATCCATCCATTCATCCATCCATCCATCCATCCATCCATTCATTCATTCAATTTCTACAGTTGCCTGTAAGCCTCTCTGGGAGGCTTACAATTCAAAAGCAACATTACAATTTATTGTTTTAAAATAATAAAAAAGCAGAAAAAACTTCCCATATATATATATCAACTGAGATATTTGGTCAGTCAGCAGTTAGGATATGGGACCATACAAGGGATGATAAGCAAAGACCAAGACACCCAGGAAGACTTAACACAAGGAATAAAGAAGGAGGAAAACAAAGACAAAGTGGAGACAACAATGGAAATAATAATGGCTGATGAATTAAACTGGGGAGAATATATCAGATGGGAAGAGAAGTTTGAAAGCAAAATAGAAGCATGGGTAGAAATATTAGAAATTAGGCAGTGGAAGAGGGTAGAGGTGGGAGGAATACCTAGATTAAACATCAAAGAAGTAGATTTAAGAGAGGAATTTGGGAGGCAAGTAAAAAAAAAGCACAACAATTAAAATTTTGTGGTGGGCAAGGGACAATGGATAGATGATATTCTTTTCATTTCTTTATTGCTTTGGCTTACTCTTCTTCTTTCCTATTTTTTTAATTGTAAAATAGAGCAAAGAAAGTATGAAAACAGGCAAAGGATGATAGATGAATGTTCCTTTTGTTGTCATGAGTTACTTCCTTTTTCTCTAATTCTTTGCATCTTTTTTCTTTTTCCTCTTTTAAGTAGGTGACATGATTAGATAAGAAAGAAAAAGTATTTCTTTTTGTAAAAGATACAATTAAAAGGTAGAATAGGTGACAGAAATAAGAAAAGGTGGAATATTGGTATAGATTTTTATGTCATGAAATGAAAGCAATAAGAGAAAATATGGAATAATTGAATGATAGATTAGAAATTAATCTAAGTATGTATTATCATTAGAAAAATATAAGATGATGGAATGTAAGGATTATGACTAACCTGATTAGGGTTATTTGTATTACTGTTATTTGCCACACTGTTCATGCATTGATGTGATATTTTGATTAAAAAAACAAAAAAAATAATTAAAAAAAGAAACAAGGCCCTTGACACATTGAGCATCCTGGATCATAGCCAGGTTTTAAGTCCTTAGGAAAGACTATCAAGGTTTACTTAGACCATTCTAATCTCCAAAGGAAGGATGTTCCATAGAGCAGGAACCACTGCAGAAAAAGCCTGTCATCTAGTCTCCTCTGGCTGACACTCTTTAGCTGATGGGATTTGCAGTATGCCCATTCTGCTAGATCAAGTTGGATGGGTAGAGACTCTTGTATGCAGTGCACATGGCCAATCATAGGTTCTTATTGTTTGGAAACACATTCCAAGGAGCTGATCTGTTCACCAGCCATTGTTCCACCATGAATGTTGACTCCACTGAGAGGAGCCATCTTCAGCCTTCTGTTAAATCCCTGGAAGTCCTGATAATGTGCACACACACACGCATGCACATACACATACTTTTTAAATTGTGGAAAAATATTCCTCATGAAAAAAACGGTGCCCTCAATAGCAAAAAAGCTGGAAGGAAATACCCAGAGGATTTTAGCTCAGGACTAAAGTCTATTACAACCTTCTTTTAAAAATATGTAATTATCTTGACAAGATAGAGTGCCTTGTCTGCTCATTGAGAGACAAATGCAGAAAGGGCTCTGTACTGAGAGAGATGATTAATAGTCTTTGTCAGTAATGGGAAAGAAAGGATAACTTGACGGGTTTCATATGAGTAATTTCCATGTAGTCTAACAGCATTTTTATAACTTTGAAAGATCGACTGTAAATTTACCGCCTTGATATAATCTTTTCTTGTTGGTCAGTTCTCTATCAATTTGTTATAGTGTCTCCTTTGCTGGTACCTCAGCTGCTAAGCATGAGGCTTCTATATTGAAGTGATTTTTTCAGTAACAGAAAATGGAATGGGATATATTAGGCATAATTCAGACCAATTTGTATTTTTGGATTCCATGGTAGCATCATTGCAGAAGGATTGGACTTTTTATGAGGTGGAAACATATTTATAGTCCTTGAGTGACATTTTTCAATACCAACTACATAGGTTTATATCTGAGCATCTTGTAGTTTGCTCTTTGGGCATGGTTTGCACTGACGGAATTAAATCATGACAAAATACAAGCATCACTAGATTGTAACTTTACTCCAAATAAGACAAATTAAAGGGATGTTAGGTAGAAATGTTCAGAAGACCTTTACCAAG
Organism: Calamaria suluensis; assembly: GCA_032468135.1. Taxonomy (NCBI): domain Eukaryota; kingdom Metazoa; phylum Chordata; class Lepidosauria; order Squamata; family Calamariidae; genus Calamaria; species Calamaria suluensis. The sequence goes on along the minus strand of JANHFP010002476.1, from coordinate 133,513 downwards.
TACCTTAGGTTCTCTTGATATTGTTTGCATTATGTGGGGCTATGACTTAACTCCATTTATTGCAGAGGTATATGTTTAGGTTTACCAGGAGTTGAAGAATAAAATTCTTCATAAATAGTCTGACTAACAGTGAAGTGAAATGGAAGGGAGAATCCTTGACAGATCTCACAAACTTGATTTTGCTTATATGTCATTTGAGCTAAGTTTTGGAGATCTATCACTATGTTTTGGGGATGGATGGGTTAAGAAGGCTAACAACATCAAGTCACTTTTTTCTGCTCCCCCCCCTTTGTGTGTGCTCCCCCCCTTCATTTTTCTGCTCCCCCCCTTTGTGTGTGTATATATATATATATATATGTGTGTGGCACACACACATCAAGTCTCCCTGTTTGTCTTACTCCTTGCTGGTGAGGACACTTTTGTACTAAATCACTGATGTTCTTTATATAAAACATCATTTTGATCAGCAACCAGTGCATAATCTTTAATCTCCTTCTGCCGCACTGTACCTCTTTCTAATGGTCATCTCTGCATTTTGTTGCATTTGGAAATTGCAGCTCAGTTATGCATTAGAGTCCAAAAGTCAATTCCTAAACATGAATCAAGTTTTTAGACAAGCTTACCCAGAGGTTGGGACACAGTGGCTCAGCAGGTAAGACAGCTGAGCTTGTCGATCGGAAGGTTGGCAGTTCAGCAGTTTGAATCCCTAGTGCTGTGTAATGGGGTGA
>JANHFP010002476.1:13330-28079 GCA_032468135.1 Calamaria suluensis | reverse complement strand
TTCAAAGGCCTCAATTCTTTGGCGCTCAGCCTTTCTTATTGTCCAACTTTCACAGCCATACATTGCAACTGAAAAAACCACAGCCTTGACCATACACACTTTTGTTGGCAGGGTGATGCCCCTGCTTTTTAGAATGCTGTCTAGATTTGCCATAACTTTCCTCCCCAAGAGCAAGCATCTTTTAATTTCTTGGCTGCAGTCAAGAAATACAACTAAAACTATGTACATATAAATAATAGAGCACAATAGCTGTGCCTTAGTTAATGGCTCCAAGGACTGCATAGGGCATAATTGGTGATATATTACTGGAAAGGGGGTGAGAGAATATTTTGCCCCTCATTTTTTTTAGAGATTTGGGAGAGAATAATGCTTAAAAAAGTGAAAAACAACTCACTCAAAATCATTATTTTCCTGTTGAATGTCAGTCATTTAGAATAAGTGAGCTGCCTCTAGTTGTTGCAAAAAGTTGACTGAGGGAGTCACATGCATATTGTCAGCCATAAATTTTCTCTTTCTGACAGAGTTATATTGCTCTCCATGTAGGTAACACAGTTCTCTTAGGTTCAACCAAGGAGATGACTCCAGTTTGAGGCAAGGATTTTACTAAGAAAATAAAATTACCAAATGAAAGATTTATTTACAAAAGAGATGTTTTGTTTCTTTTGTCCTTATTTCTTGTAATTTTCAAACTCTTATAATTTTTGCCTTGTAATTCTTTTATATAATCCTATGTTAATTGTTTATATTTTCTTAGCTTCTTTTCTCTTCCATGTTTCCTTAGATTTGCTCTAGTTCTCTAATCTACTTTTCTGTATTCTACTGTTCTCAAGTCTAGATCCAGACTAGATTCTCTTCATGCACTTCTAGTATGCAAATCTCTTTTCTTAAATTCTGGCCCTCTGGGATTTTAGGCCCCTGTGTGATATTTCCTAGCCCCCTATACTCCACATTCATTTACATGACATGTTGGATGCTGTTAGAAACTTGATGCTGCTATAAATTGCTGTTACTTGGACACTGGCTTCATGACTACTCATTTCAACTCTCTCAGTAGTGGGGTTTGAAGTATTCTGGTCAGTGGTGATTGCTCCCAGTTTGGTCCGGTTCTTGCGAACCGGTAGTTATGGCTGTGATGACCCAGTTTGATACAGAAACAGAAAGACAATGCATCAAAGGAAAACAATTGTTATTTCCAAACCCAAAAGCTCATTAAAATAATTGTCTGGCAATGCTGACTTTTCCTCAGAAGCAAAATGAAAACACACCAAGATTAGGCACAGAGTCTGGCCGCAGTCCAAATTACTGACAATTAGGAAGTGATAACACTGTCCAAGCTTGATGAGATATCTCACAACAGAAAACCCAGAATCTCGGAGGCAAAGAGTTACCAAGCAGCTACACCAAACATCAGCCTTTGACTCCAGCGATTAGCTCGACAAAACTGGCTAATTTTGAAGCCTCCAGCTCAGCTGCATCCCATTCCTCACTTCCTCCTGAGTTGACCTTTTTCCCAAAGCTCTCTTGTCCCTGCATCTCTGCCTCGGAGCAGGTGGGAGAGATGATCCCAGTTCATCCTCCGAACTCCTCCTCCCTTGTTCTGGCCCTAGCCCACTTGGTCCAGCATGACCCAGCTCTTCCCCAGCCTCCCCCACACTGCTCTCTGCCAGCTGTTCCTCCTCGTCCTCTGAGTTGGATGCTGACAGAGGCATGGCAATGGTAACCCAAGGCCCTGCCCACTTGGTGGGACATCATCATTGATGATCTGCACATGTACAGAAGCACGAGTGCTCCCGTTGCGAACTGGTCGTAAAGGTAAGTGAAACCCACCCCTGCTTCTGGTCCATTATGAAATAGTGTTAGGACTGTCTCCAACACCACTCTATTGTTGCACTGCTTTAGGCCACTATCTAAGGGCATAAAATGTCAGTGTTCCAGGGTGCCTGAAAATGCATTCCTCGCCTGGATTGATTTGAAGCTGCCAGTCTTTGGGTTTCTTCAAGAGAGATACTCCAGCACCCCAGATTGTGCCAGAGCCTGATCTTGCCAGATTTTGCAAGCCCCTAATCGAGCCCTAGCAATCCTGAGCATGGCAGAGGAAGGATATTGCAAAATCCCCATTCCCTCCCCACTCTGGGCCCAGCCAGAGGTGGTATTTGCTGGTTCTCCAAACTACTCAAAATTTCCACTACTGGTTCTACAGAGGCTGTCAGAACCTGCTGAATATCATCCTGTTCTTCTTTTAGACACCCAGACTGCTGAGAGCCTTCAGAGATGTTCTCCCCTGCCATAAATATTGCTTCAGCCAGCCATCACCTTAATATCTTCCTGCAGTTCTTTTTCTTTCTTTCTCCTCTTCCTGCTTCATTCTTTTCTGCTGTGCTCATCATAATTCAGCTAAAACGGCCCACCTTACCAAAATAGGTAAGGCCAGTATTTTAAAGGGAAATGGATGAAGAATGATTTAGGTGATCCAGTCACTGTGTGCCTTCTTTTCACAACTGCCATGTGTGTGTGATGCCACAACATCTGTGATGCCACAACTTCCAAGAATATGTATATGGCCACTCAGCATGCCTCTTTATATAATCATAAAAGACTCATAACGGTTTTAGAAAGAAGCATATTATTGGAGATGGGCCTGGTGAATGATACCATGGTTCCAGTTGTAGAATGTAGGACCAATGAAAATAAAAAGTCATTAGAAACCAATTTATCAGCCAAGTACAAATCTGCTTATAGAATTTTGACATCTAATATCTTGCTTTCTGTATGATTAATCCAGGCTTATTCTTTCCTATACTGCCTTGGCTCCCACTGCACTGAAGGACATCTTCATGAGTTAGTCAACATTTTTATGAAATTAAATTAAATATACAATTAGCTTGAAGAGAATTCAAGGGCAATGCAGGGTTGAGCTGGCATGATGATTAATTACAGCTGAGCTCCTGTTGTACAAGTTACTATTCATTCCTTTGTATGCACAGAAGGATTCTTACAAGTTGAACTCTGTCACGGTAAAAGACATTATCCTACAACTGAATAACAGATATCTTTGATTGTACATAAAGCAGATGTGTTATGCCAATAGATGTGTGTCCACATTTTGAAATACTATACGGAATAATGAGGTTTCTATGGTTTTGCATTGATAAAACATTGCAGGAAAACAATCTTGATATATGATTACATCAAGAACCTTTTGTGTACAATGCTTTATTGATGTGCATAATGCACGATAGTACCAGCAAATAAAACAATTGTGATGGAATTACAATACAATTATAGCGGAACTGATATTTTTTACAGTGTTTTTATCAATATGCCTCCACAAATTATGACATGGAGGGAATAGGGACAAAAAATTGAAAGGTTTTCTTACAGAGCATCCCATCTTTCTCTTTGATTTCATGCAATTCTGTAGCAATATAGTGGTCCTTTACATACGGTGCAACTCAATGGTGGGTTTCAAACTTCTTTATTACTGGTTATGTGGGTGTGACTTGGTAGGCATGGCATGGCTTGGTGGGTGTGGCAGGGGAAGGATACTGTAAAATCTCCATTCCCACGCTACCCCACTCCAGGGAAAGGTTACTGAAAAATCCCCATTTGCTCCCAATCAGCTGGGACTCAGAAGGCAGAGAATAGATGGGGGTGGGGCCAGTCATAGGTGGTATTTACTAAAGAACCAGTAGTGAAAATTTTGAGTAGTTAGGATAACCAGTAAATCCCACCTATGACTGGCCCTATCTATTCTCTGCCTCCTGAGTCATAGCTGATTTGGGAGCAAATGGGGATTTTTCAGTAACCTTTCCCTGGAGTGGGGTAGGAATGGAGATTTTACCGTATCCTTCCCCTGCCATGCCCACTAAGCCACACCCACCAAGCCATGCCAAGCCTACCAAGCCACACCCACAGAGTTATTTGTTCTCTTACCAGAAGTTGTCCTTTCATTGGCAGTACAGATGAAAAAACTACTTGTGCATCTAAGTGCCTGACTTTTTTCTCTAGTTGCTCATAATCATTCAGTATTGTTTTCTCTCTTTATTCTCTCTTTGTTTATCTTTTATTGTTTCCTGGTTCCTTGTCCTCAGTTGGAGGGGTCTGTCAATCCCCAGCTGTGGCAAATGCTAATTTTATTTTATCTTCCACCAGGTTCTGCAAAGACAGTTACAGTTACCTTGGTTTCTTCTTACCTGTTTTTTAAGCGGTCCTTAAGGGGGCATGCATAAGCGCACCTGCATGCCTATTATCCCTATCCTACTGTCCCATCTATTTGTAATCACTCCATGTGTTTATGGCTATGTTTTGCCTATTTATATCCTTCATTGTGCCAATTTTTGTGCCAATGTCTATGTCTATACTGTTACTTGCTTCGTTGTTGACAAATTAAATAAGTAAATAAGTAAATAAATAAATACTTCTGCTTTCCAAGTCCACTCTGGATCAGAGTGGCAACTAAATGGAATCTCTTACAGCAAGGATCCATAGGAAAACAACTGTCCTCAATTCCTCTGTAAAATTTTAAAGTATTTCAGCACTCTGCAGCATTGGAAAAGTTTAAAGAAACTAAAAACTATGGTAACATGTCCGGCATGGAGATTTGGACATTTCTTTTTAAAAATGGAACAATAAATGCTCCTGAGGCACCAGTTTCACTGAATAACTTTGAGGGGAAAAATCAAGGAAAAAAATAGAAAGTGTTTTGGAAGGATCCCTAAAACAAACATTATACATTTGTGGTCCAAAGACTCTCTAACTATACAGCCAAATGTACTTGGTAGTTGCTTTCAAGGTAGATATTGGGCAGATCTGAGCAAATTAGGATTTTTGCCATCTAATCTTCCACAGAAACCTCATCAGTTGGGCACTGAATTTAAATCCACTTCAGCAGAGGAAAAAACAATTTATCTGTAATTGTAATCTGTATGTGAAATATAAATATTTTAAGTAAATTAACATGGAAGTACAGCAGGACAGAACATTACAGGGTTGTTTAAGGATAACAAATGGAGAGCCAAAATCAAAATCATGAACACCACAAAGAAATCTGATGAAGAAAGACCTGATAATTCTTTCAACCTTTCATCTATGACACTGTAAAAATTGATAAAGACCTCCTACTACCTTAGGCAAATACTAGTTTGATAATGCAGGTACTTATAATATTATAATTTATTATCAAATTTACAGCCTGACTCCCAGCAATTCAAGGAGTTGATGATCAGCAATGCTTCTCTTAAAGAAAAGAAGTGACAGGACACTTGAACCAGAAAAGATATCTCAAAAGGTTTGGGGCAAGAAAAGCTTATTTGCATAAACAATTATAAAGGAAGAGTTTTCCAAAAAAGAGAGAGAGAAAGAAAGAAAGAAATATATTAAATGTATAGAAGAGAGTTTTGTAATAGACCTAAGCTAGTCATAAAGATTTAAAATAACAAATTTATTTATTATATGATTTATATGTCTGGTTATATCACAAGAATGACTATATCACAAGAATTTAGAAAACAACCACTCTACAATCTGAACCAAATTGTCCAAGATTAAAACAATAATTCCAATTATTTATCCCCAAGCAATTCTGGTCTTCAATCGCTTATGAAATAATATTATGGGAAAATATGCAATGGATCATATCTGTGATGGCTTTATGCAAACACCTTGTGAATATACTTGAATAAAAATTTAATTCAGAAATTATATTTTCTCACAAATTCATTTTGGTAATGTATAAGTTTAATTTTCAATTCTTTAGTGTCATTACTACTGACAGCTACTTTTTTTTCATCAAATCATATTATGGATGGTCAGTTTTTTGGCAAGTGGAGGCCATACATGATATACAATAGGTGGGGTTACATTGTGCATATGGAATCCCCCCCTATTTTCCAGTGATGGTGATGACTTGGTTCATTTCTGGAAGATAATATGCTTTCTAGACTATGATAAACTAATTTTATTTTTTTAATCTCAACATAATAAGGCAACACAACTCCAATATTCACTAAATGAACCATTAAAATTTAGATAATTACAAGAAGTTACAAGAAGTTTAAATCCATCTTTATGACTTTTAAAAATATGCATTATGATGTTTCCATGATTTTAAATTACCAACTTTTGTTATAACCAGTGAGTACCACTGGTATTCACTGGTTATTGTTTTAATAGTGAATACCAGCAGAATGGGAGACAAAGTATTAGTGGGATTTGCAGAAGTAGAAAGTTTGCTTAAAAAGAAACTTTCTTGTGGGTGTTTGAAATGAAATCAGCTCCATATTGGCTCAGGCTAAGGCTCATAATATCAGAAAAAATAATCAATATATAATGCTCTGTAATAGCATACTATATGTGAACTACTATTCAATCCCTTTTTGAAAGTCTGTAGCTATATGTAGTTTCTAGGGTAGTCCATTCACAGAACTCTTGTCTAATACTATTTCAAATTTCCCATCTTGAGTACTTCTCTCTGTCTTCTAACTCTTTTCTTTTGTAATACAAGTGTTCTTTTTGTACATTGTTCTCTCAATATCTGAGAAGATAACTGTGTGTTGGCCTCATATGGCTTTTTCAGTCATTGGGGAATAGGAACAGTAGTGGTAGTGATAGAGATGTGCCTTAACCAAAAGCTGAAAAGGAGGGTCTGGTAATTGTAGGTGTTCAGAAGCTGCAAAGTACAGAGCATTGGATAGAAAGGGAAATGGAGCTGCCTGGAAAGAGATTACTAACAAATCACCTGAATGGAAGCCTTTTAAAATGGATAATATGCATCACAGTGGTTGAAGTGTAAACAAATATGAAGCTAAACTGAAAAATAAAATAAATATTGCCATGCTTCCTGAAGCTGGTTATGTGCAAATTTATGCTCTAAATAAAGTCTTGTGTACCAATTCAAAAATAAATAAATGAAATATTGGGGTGAAAGGACAAAGAATGCCCTGTTTAGGACAAAATGTATTCAGCACTATGAAGAAAAACACTCCTCTTAGAGAGGAAAGAAATCAGGAATCTAGTTGCACATTTCCCATGTAATGAAATGTAATTTAGAGATATGCCCTGCTAAACAGTACCTTCAAGGACTTATAACATAACTTTAAGGCCAGTATTTTACAGTATTGACTGTAAAATAACTTTGGTTAGGACTTTGATTACTTCTATAATTGTCTGGTACAGCAACTAAACAGGACAGGCACAGATTTCAACGGATAGTTAGGATTGCAAATGACAATAACAACTGTAACTGGCCTGCCTTCCATTGCAAACTAGTACACTGCACAAGCCAGAAAGATGGCTAAAAAAATACAGACCCCTCACATCCTGGACATAAACTGTTTCTACTTTTCTCCCTCATGATGCAGCTATAGGGCATTGCATGCCAAAACAAATACACCCCCCATGCTATCACTCTGCTAAACACATAATTCCCATAGGAAGGTCTATTCCTAAGGATATCTAACCATGTAGCAGGACTGAATTACTATTATCCTTCTCATCTTTCCTTTTACCTAAGCGTATTGGTATCTTATGTCTTTGTTGGTTGTATGCTATGATTTATCACTTTGTTGCTTATATGTATACTGAGAGCTTATGCATAATCAGAGACAAATTCCTTGTGTGTCCAATCACAACTGTCCAATAAAGAATATTCTATTCTGTTCTGTTCTATTCTATTCTATTCTATTCTATTCTATTCTAACAAACCCACCACCAACTGTAATATTTTATTTTGTCTTGTTTTTATTTTATTTTTATTGTGTTTCTGTTTGTAATTTTGATCAGTGACTTTAATAAAAAAATTCTATTAATGGAATGCATACAATCTCATGAAATCAGACAATATCAGAAGGTCTCAATAAGGCAAAGAGTTTGTAATACATTACAATTGTTAATTGATAAGGTACTTGTGATTTGTCTTCCAAGTAGTCTGCCTCTACATAACCATCCTGCCTGTTTAAATCCTACATCAATCTATTCATTCAATTCAACTGATGAAGTGAGTTGCAGCTAATCAAAAGGTTATGCATTCTAATAAAATTTCCTAGCCAAAAAAGTGCTACCAGACTTCTGATTATTTGTTCTCCTTCTGCCATGTGTTAAGGAACAAGGTGGCTTAGCAGGTAAGACAGTTAAGCTTGTTGATCAGAAGGTCAGCAGTTCAGTGGTTCGAATCCCTAGTGCTGTGTAATGGAGTGAGCTCCCATTACTTGTCCCAGCTTCTGACAACCTAGCAGTTTTGAAAGCATGTAAAAATGCAAGTAGAAAAAACAGGAACCATTTTTGGTGTGAAGGTAATAGTGTGCCGTGCACCTTTGGCATTTAATCATGCCTGCAACATGACCACGGAGACATCTTTGGACAGCGCTGTCTCTTCGGCTTTGAAACAGAGATGAGCACTGCCGCCTAGAGTCGGAAATGACTAGCACATATGTGCAAGGGAAACCTTTATCTTTACCTTACCATGTCTTAGAAAGAAGATACTCTGTAAAATGTTATTTGCAAGCATAAATCACTAATCCTAAAAAAACTGTGATTGGTTTATAGAGTAATAGTAATAATATCAGTTTAATTGCCATAGAATCATTCAGCCTTCCCTTTCAGAGTTTACCAACTATCATGCTACTTGCAAAGTTTACTTGCAAAGAAAGGAACATTTTACCAGCTGAGGGTTATCCTATACTTACTGGAATATGACAAAGGCAAAGTTGGAGAGACATTAAAAAAGACAAAACACTCCAGCACAATTCGACCTTTCATACTAAGACAGAGTTACATACTTAAGTGCTTTAAAAAAAATTAAACTATGGTTTAAACTAGAGGTTCCCAAACATGGCATAGCTGGCTGGAGTTGAAGTCCATAAGTCTTAAAGCTGCCATGTTTGGGAATCTCTGGTTTAAACCCTTTAGATTTCAATTGGAGGATTATGAGAGACCAGACATTGGCTCTTTGTGGAGGAGGCATATTGAAAAAAATGTTTAAAGAAAGGAGACCCTGTGAAAAAGTTGTTGTAGGAATCTGATTTTGCAACAGATGTCTAATAGGCATGATGTACTAGCAGAATGACAAATTAGGATACAATGTACACTTATTGCTTGGAATAAATGCAAATGTGAGCAACCATAATCGTTAAACCTGTGGTTTCTGCTAAGGCTGTTAATTTAAGTGATTTTTTTTTCTCTTTCACAAGGGAATGCAACTAAATACTCATAGCATAGCATGCCCAGTTTATGCCTAAATGCCTAAATGTCCTTACTGATTTCCATGGCAGATATCTTGCAGTAACAGAATCATGCCTTTGGCTGTCCAGTCTGTTAAGTGTCTATTGGTTATGTTGCAAGGGGTAATGACTGAGACTAAACTGAAGAACAAGCACACCATCTAATGCAGCCAGAGCACAGAAAGCAACTCAATCATATTCATACTGCAAGCCTTTAATGATCCTGAAGCTTCCTATATGTTTGGTTACACAGTTCATGCCTCTTTCGGTGTCCGACTTGGAGGTTGAGGAGGAACAGCTGGCAGAGAGCAGTAAGGGGGAGGGTGGAGCTGAGGATGAGAATGGGGAAGAGCAGGCCCAGGCTGGATCCAGTGAGCTAGAGGTGGAGCCAGAGAGAAGTTCAGAGGAGGAACTGGGAGCAGCTCCCCCACCTGATCCAAGACAGAGACACAAGGACAAGAAAGTGTTAGAAAAAGGTTTACTCAGGAGGAAGTGAGGAATGGGACTCAGCTGAGCTAAAACCTTTAAAGCTAACCAGTTTGAGATTATCAGTGCTGGAATCAAAGGCTGAACTTGCAGTTATAGTTTCTTGGTGACCTCGTCTTCTTGGGTAAGATTTCCTAAGCCAATGTTGTTCGTGTTATCTAAGAATTACCTTTGGACTGCAGCCGGAGTTCATCTTGACAACTATCTACTTTGTTTTTGGAAGTAAACCAACATTGAGAGAAAGAAGGCAAAAGGGTTTTTGAAATAAAGACTGTGTTGTTTATAAGTTCTTGCTTGTTCGTTGATTGCTTTGAGCCGGGTCATCACACACAGCAGCAATAAGATAAGTTTCATGTTCAAGACACAGATTTTTCTAATAGTAGAATACAAAGAGATCAATGGAAACAAGACATTCTGTGAATGTCTATGGCAGCCTGTGACAAGATGTCTATAATAGGATATAGCAATTCAGAAGAAATAGCTTTGTGTGGTTTCACCTCTCCAAAACAGATGTCATTGGGAGATCAGTTGGTCTGGACCAGATCATGAAGTGGTACAAATCACTGTAGTACAGCGGTCCCCAAACTTTGCAGTTTGGTGACCAAACTTGGTGGGGAGGGAGAGGGCAATTGGGCCATGCAAGCTGCAGGCTGGTTTGCACATGCATGTGCAGCCCTTGTACAAGTGGCGGGCCAGCACACACACATGTGATTGCTTCATCAGCTTGCTGCTTGTGCAAATTGAGCTCCGGTCAGCCACTCACGCAGCCCGATTCCAAATAGGCCATGTCCCTGTAGTGAGTAATGACCCAAAATTGGGGACCTCCAAGCTTTAGTAGAAGTGCACCTATAGCGAAGGTGGGAGTTGGGGAGGAGAAGCTGATAGAAATATTGTCAAAGACAAATAACCAAGAGAAAGAAAACCCAAAGCATAGCTCTTCGAATGTTCAGCCACATACCTCCCTTCTTCAGATACTTTAGCAAACTTCTAAAAATCATGCCAAAGTATTTTTGGAAATATCCGACCCTGATTTGTTATTTAACAGTACATAACTGAACTTTTAGTGAGAAGTTGGAAGAAGAAAAAATTACAAACAAAATGTAGAGAAAAACCAGGAGTATCAAGAGACCAAGTCGGAACGACATCCTGGATTTAATCACTTTCCTCTTCTTTCATTTAATTATTTTCATTTCCCTTTAGTTGGGTTGGAACTTTTCACTTGTTCAGAAACTTTTCTGAGTCCCAATTAGCTTCTGTTTCTGAGAAAACTGATTGATTTCAAAGATGTTCTTCATTTTCTTTTAAGCTGTTCCTTCTTACTTTCTTCAAGCTGGCCTTCTGGGGCCAGATCTTTGTTTTTTTCAACAGCTTTGCATACCAATAAAGTAGCTCAGAGTTGAAATGATGTCTCCTTGGTGCCCTCTGAGCTTGGTTGTTTTCTTGCAGACATTTCATTACCCAGAATTGATGACGTTATCTACTTTGGGTAATGAAACAAGTGCAAGAAAACAACCAAGCTCAGGGAGCACCAAGGACCACTCAGTTTTCCTGTTAGACTGGGTGATCGAATGAGAAAGCCGAGACTTGATCCATGCAGCACCTCTTTATTTCAGCTCATAGTGACTTCTGCTGAGCTTGCTGAAAACAGTACCTCCTTTTATAGGGGGCTGTTTGCAGCCACTGACCAATCACCCTTGACCACTTCAAGTATCCTTGAAGTGGACCAGAGTGAAAACTCCTACAATACATAACATTTCCGTACCCTTATTTTTTTTAGATTTACCCTTTTCTTTTCTTTCTTTTTTATATCAATCTATCTGTTCCTTCAAACTCAACAGTAAGATGTCTTTTGGGGAGGGGAGGGGAGGGGAAGGGAGGGTCATTGTTGTCTTTAGTCACCACCTGGGCTAATCTTTTTTTTAAAAAAATATTCTGAATTTCAGCTCAAATGCAAAATGAAGATCTGGAATTCTGACCTTGGAGTCAAAGTCAGTCCTTAAATGACTCACACAAGGAGTTAGCAATGGGTACTCTAGGTATTCCCCTGGGTGCTAATTTATTAATAAAAAATATGCAAGTCAATTCTACTCTAATTCTACTCTAATTAGTTTAGGAAAATTAAACATACCAAGGCCTGGTGATAGCTGCAAGACAACTCAGTATTAGATTCAGAAAAACATTACTTATGAAACATTTTCTACAGCAGGTCCTCAAACCTAGTAGCTTTAAGACTTGTGGACTTTAACTCCCAAAAAAGCTTTGCTGGCTGGAGAATTCTGGGAGTTGAAGTTGGCAAGTCTTAAAGCTGCCAGGTTTGAGGACCTTTGCTCTACAATTTTAAGCTCTGGCATTCATCTTTTAAAACAAGTCACTAATTATAAATACTGAAGGTATATTTAAAAATGTGGCTTGAATGATTAGTTACTGTATCATAAAAGGGTCATTTTAGACTCCGAATTAAGGATTATCATTTTCCATTAAATGGTAACATATATTGCTTCTAAAGTAAGCTGGCAATGCCACATTTGTGGTTTGCACATTTTTGGTATCTAGTAGCAGCACCTTCTCATTTATACCAAAGTCCTACTTTGAACATATCACTAATATTGCCAATATTGTGGTATAATAGCTTCCTGCACAGGTCTTGGTGTGGAGCTTGATTCACTACTGACATTCTGTTTCTAAATTATGTAAGATAAGAGGTTAGAATGTTATGTTTTTCTTCAAATGAGAGATAAGCTTTCTTGTGTTTATTGCACCACATGTTAATGTTAAGCTAATTGTGCTGCAATTGTGATGTTGTGATTCTAAATGAATGCCTGAAGAAAAAAACACTTACTTTGCTATTGAAAAGCAGAGAGACAATATTTACTCTTAATAAGCATAAAAGCAAATACAAGGAGCAAAATCCTAAGTTAATAGTGGTACATACATACCAGTCTTGGTTTTCAGTTTCCTCTAATTAAATGTGGACTGACCAACCCAAATCTATTGAGTTCATTACTGGCAACCTTGATACGTTAGAACAATCCGTTTCTATAAAACAGGCTTTGAGAGATCACTAAAGTGAATATGCTACATCTCCTGGAAAATTCATAAACCTTGGAGGGAAATCTATCAACGGAAAACTTGTTTTTGATTTTATATTGCATATATACCTTTCCCATTTCTCTTAGTCTTTGCAGTATGTCGCAGCTTGCAATTTTGCAATAATCATACATTAATGATCTAAGACTTAGTCTTAGTCGTAGCTTGCAATTTTGCATCCAGGCTTCATTTCAGCTTTAATTTCAAAACTTTCCAAATGATACATAAGGAAATCAGAGGTGGTATTCAGCTGGTTCATACAGTTCTGGTGAACTGGTTGTGGAAATTTTGAGTAGCTTGGAGAACCGGCAAATACCACCTCTGACTGGCCCTGGTCCCAATCTATTGAATATAGAAGATAGAAGATATTGGATAACCATTTGTCTAAAGAATTGTAGGTTTTCCTGCCTGGGCAGGGGGTTGGACTAGATGACCTCCAAGGTCCCTTCCAACTCTTATTCTATTCTATTCTATTGGCTGCCTCCCAGGTCCCAGCTGATTGAGTCCAGGCTGATTGGCTGGGTCTTCTTTTGTTGCCCTGCACAGGAGAACGGAGTTGGAAAGCAGGTTAGTGGGGTGGGGGGGAATGTAGATTTTACAGTATCCTTCTCCTGGAGTGGATTGGAAATGGAGATTTTGCAGTATCCTTCCCTGCCATGCTCACTAAGCCACGCCCACCAAGCCACACCCACAGAACCAGTAGTAAAAAAAATTGAATCCAACCACTGAAGGTAATGTAATAGGTTGTCTGAAAAGTTGAAATAGAAAATAGAAATTGGGTGACTGCTTCATGGGCTTGTAAAAAGTTCTGTTTTCTCGAAGATTAGCATTAGAATACTCGATTCCAGACCAGACAACAAAAGTTTGTGACCAGAGTCTGCCTCAGGAGTAACATGACTGAGAGGACAGTATCAGAAACAATGATGTGAAGCTTGAACATGTGGCATAAATGCAGATCCCACATGCTATGAAATTATGAAGAATCTAAAATAAAGGCTAAAATAAAGATAGCCAAGAACACCCCTAACCAACATGATATATCCAGATTGCCCTTAAACTGTGCTACGGACGTGCAGAAGCAAATGGAAAATAAACCTTTCTAATCAATTTTCATCAATTAATCACCAACAAAAAGCCATTGGATAAGTGGAGTACTCTCCTTAAAGCCAAACAGAAAATTCCAAGCACTTCCAAATATGAATACCTTTTCCATTCCATTCTGTCCACATAACATCTGTCCACATAACAGATCAACTGCACTGTGTGGCTGTCAAAATATATTGTGGGACAGATATTTTTTATTATCAGTGGTGAAATGCTACTGGTTCGGACCAGTTCAGTAGAACCGGTAGCGGAGATTGAGGTTGGTTCGCAGAAACGGTAGTGATTGCTGGCTGGCCACGCCCCCAAACCAATCCGTGGCCCTGCCATGCTTGCCTGCCTTGCGCGCTGCCTTTTCTGCAGCATTCCCCTCCCCTCTTTGGATCGCCCTGCAGGGGAGGTTTGCCTTTGCAGAAACCAGGTTTGTATGGGGGATTAGTGGGGGCGGGATGCACAGCCCTCCAGACTGGAGAGTGGGGCAAGAGAATGCTCCGAAATTAGCTTGGGCAAAATGACGTGAGTGAATGACATGCATGACGTCAAATGGGTCACGCCCACTAAGCCAAGCCCAAGCCATGCCCACAGAACCATTGGCAACAATTTTTAGATTTCACCTCTGTTTGTATGTAGATAAGAGCATGAGAAATAGATAAGAGCATGAGAAAATCCATGATAATTAAGGCCATCAGAAAATAAGCCTATAATTTTTTCAATTATTAGCTCAAAATTCCCTGATCTCAATGAGTGTCTCACATTTATGGGCAAAACTCTGTAAAATGTTCTTTAAAAAAATAGTTGATTGGCATACTTCCGCTTCCGCCTCTGCCGCGACAGGGAGAGCGAACTTCGCTCTCCCGCTC
>JANHFP010002474.1:73077-84825 GCA_032468135.1 Calamaria suluensis | reverse complement strand
AAAGAAAGAAAGAAAGAAAGAAAGAAAGAAAGAAAGAAAGAAAGAAAGAGGAAATTAACATAGTCGTGATTTTCAGCTTTGCTCATTAGGCCAGAATTGTCTGAAAACATTCTATGGATAGAGAATTTTAATTATTTTATATTACTGCTATAATGAAAGCCTGTTAAATTCTTAAAAATGTTTATTATCTGCTGTTGTATTTAAAAGTTATAGCATAGGAATCCAAAATTAGATATAATTTAAATATTTTCAATTTTATTAGTAGGTAAATGCAGGTAGGTAGAGCAATATTTAGCAGTATTTAATATGCAAATTTGCAAGAAAGAGAATGCTCCTCCAAGCCTATAGTTTTATGGTTTTCAATACATTGTTTTGCAAATGTGCTGAAAATATTATGGTAAATGTCAACACAGTTCAGTTGATAAAAAAAACACTTTCTTAACATTCCTCCTGTTTAATTTCTTAGACAAATCCTGTTTCAGCACAGGCAAGCCCTGATTGAACATTTGAAAGTCACAGAAGATCCAGCTCTTATTCTCCATCTGACATCGGTCTTGCTGTTTCAATTCTCAACCCATTCCATGCTTCACGCACCAGGAAGATGTGTGCCACAGATAATTACCTTCTTAAGTACAAAGATCCCAGAGGTATTTTCAATGAAAATTAGGAGATTATTTCATGTTCCTATGCCCCACTCATAAACATATATACTTCGTTCACTGATGAAGAACTCAGCACCAAACTCTCCTAATTGTGTCTTTTGACTCTAAGACGCAATTGGTTTTGCCTAACCAAAGAGCTGAGGGTATTAAGAAAAGGACTGTGTTAAGGACACAGTCCTGGAGGGTTAATATGTTGGAAACCATATGTCATCCTGCTGGAGTTTTATGCAATCACAAATCAGTCATTAAAGTTCCCAATAAATGTTAAATGGTTCTTCCAGTAATTCACAGTTTACTTATTAAAGCAGAGCACCTCAAACCACACCATACCCACAACTCCGCTGCCATTGGCCAGAGTCTAGGACAGGGGTATCAAACTCACATCATCACATCGTCGTCACATGTCATATCACAACTTTTTCCCCTTCGGTAAACTGGGGATGGGCTTGGCCAGCATGTGACTCATCTGGCCCACAGGCTGCAAGTTTGACACCCCTGGTCTAGGGCATTGGAAGAGAAACCACGTCCGGATTCTGAACATCTTGTTTCCTTCCTGGTTGGTCTCAACCAGGAAGCACTGCTTTTTTAAAAATAACTTATTTTTGTAGCTCACTGGCTTCATGTCTTTTCAGACATATGTGTACAGTTGAACAGTTGAGCCTTTTCATTCAGTCAGCTTTGATGCTTCGTTTCTGCACTCCAGCAGTTCTACATTTTTGTGGTTGCTTCTCCTCTAAGGTCATCTGCAGTTTGCAATTGAATCTCCATATTGAACCTGTCCTCACAATAATGAATATTAATATTATAATCTGACTTGCAATCTTTGAGTCCTGGGCCTTCTCACAGTTGTCCATTCTGCATCTGTAATAAGGGTTGAGGGAGCAAAAGAAAGGAACATACTGACATTCATTAAGTCATTTTTTTAATGACTTGCATTCAAATGACTTGCATTGGTAAACACTATTTTTGAAGGACTGGCAGGATTAAAATGAAGTAGAGAGGTCTAAGGGAGGAGACTTTGCTATGACAGAGTTACAGTGGTTGAGAAATAGAGAGTTAATTTTTGGGGATGCACTGGATCAAAAATCTTATGGACTTTTCAAAGAGTCTGATTTTGTACCATAAGCCATGCTAGCCTGGAATAGTAGTAATTATTATTATTTCCCCAAACTTGCAGGATTTCTCATCTGACAAGTAGAAACTGATGGAGCTTGGGATGTGGCAATGGATACAATACTGTCCAGCCCTTAAATTGCACCGCTCATGAGCACTGCTATGTTCATTTATTGGAAAAGATGTATCTTAATTTTATGAGGATGAACAGGATTGTTTTGTAATGGGTTGCATTTCTATTACCGTATTTTAGCAAAGTATTTTAAGTCTGCAATGAAATGAAACCCAAATAACTCTTGAGTTAACAAATTAGGCCTTTGATGTAGTTGCTATGTTACATTTCTGGATCTGACACATTCTTCATAAAAGAACTAAAATTTGACCCGGTGTGCAAAACTGCACATTTCTCTTTTGCCTTGATCCCAATATTATCATGTTCAGAGAACATTAATTATTTAATTGGTTAGATTTGTATTCCACTTTCATTTTATGCATCTCGGGGAAAGCGTACATAATTCTTCCTCATCCCATTTCCCCTATAAAAATAGCCCTTGAGGTGGGTTGTCTGAGAGAAAGTGTCCCCCCGTCCCCCCGCTGGCTTCTATACTTTAAGGCAAGATTGAAGCTCTTATCACTTCCTTTGATCCACCTGTTTCTCTGGATTTTTCAGTTTTATTTTTCAGTCTGTCTCGTTTCATCTAGTTAGCCTTCATAACAGCCACTTTGAATTTTAATTTATTTCTTTTTAGGACCAGCATTCTCTTCTTGTCAAGTACCAGGGATTAGTAGTGAAGCAGCTGATCAGTCAAAACAAGAAGATTGGGCAAGGTGATGATGATTCAGTCGAGAGCACCTTGAACACAGAAGAAAATACAGAAGCAATCTGGAAAGAACTTCAGGGGCTGGCTGGCTCTGTCAAAGATCTTATTCTCAGGTCCAGAAAATCTTCTGTAACTGAGGAATGCTAAAACTAATAAACTTCCTTCAGGCTTCTCAGAGTCAGAATATTTTGTTAGAGAAAAACATTGCTGATGATCTTGAAATAGCCTTGGCTTCCTAGAAGCTTTGCTTGGAAAAGTGTACTATATTATGAAACCCAGAAGCTGATAATGTAGTAGCAGTGTGTGCATCTAGTCAAGAAATATTCATTGAATATTAATTATGAAGGAAGGGAAAATAACAAGAGCTCCTCTATGAGGGAGTTAAATGAATAAATTTTTTTTACAAAAATCATTTACATTTTGGTCAGAAGGCAGTTGATTTCCCTGTTTTTGATACAGCTGATAATTCTTGAATCAGGTGATTATTAGGCAGGTTTATAAACAGAATTAATACTCAGTTTTGGAGACTGGCTGCCTGCAGCAATGATCTAAATATAAAATATATTAATTATATCAGCAATAGTATTGGTAAAGTTCTTTATATAGAGTCATATCAACTTTCAGATTTTATACAACACTGTCTAAGGCCATGATGGTGAAACTGTGGCATGGGTGGCACACGGAGCCATATCAGTAGGCATTGCCCTAGTTCAGCTTTGATGTGCATGCGGGCGCTGGCCAGCTGATTTTCGGGCCTTCCGGGCCCACCAGAAGTCAGGAAAGAGGCTGTTTCCAGCCTCTGGAGGGCCTGGGTGTGTGGGGAAGGCCGGTTTTTCACTCCCCAGGCTCCAGAGCCTTTCTAGGGAGGGTGGGGCAAATTGAATTATGGGTATGGGCACACGGATGTGCAACCACCACCCCCCCAGGCACCCCCCACTTTTTGCATGCGATGGCAAAAAGGTTAGCCATCACTGGTCTAAGGAATTATTTTTAATTTGACAACCTCCAATTTCATACATTCAGTACAAGAGAGGATTTTTTATTCACTTAGGAAATCTAGTATTTTTGCAAAATCATGACTTGTCTAAACATGGAATCATTCTGAAACATTTGGTAACATACAAGACTGTGTTTTGGATCTAGTTATGTTATCCTCCACAATTGTCCACTGAAGAAAAAGGCAAATAGCAATCTTTAGATTTCCCCTCCCCTAAAATTAATTGATTGTATGCCATCAAGTCAGTGTCAGCCCTTAGCAACTACGTAGATAGACTTTTCTTATTAAATTCCAACATTAGCTTTCAGCAGCATCTTTTAATGAAAACAGTACTAGTTTATTCATGCTCTGATCTTGCTGGAAAGGATCAGAGAAATAAAATGACCGGGTTGTGATTTAAAATAACCTGGTCTTTCAACAGCCATCACTATAACCTTTTTTCAACATACATGGTTTTTGGTGAAGAACACAATACACTATGTATAAGCTCTTACAGTGGCAAAGTCAAATATTATTATGAAGAAAATGGAAGCAGCCAAAATTGTCTGGTATTCTTAAAGTTACTCAAAAAGGTTAAATACTATAAATTAAATAAAATTAAATGTATATTAAATGTAAAGATATACTGTACCATTTTGATCTCTTGTGGGGGAGAAAATTTGCTCAAACAAATTTTTAAAAAATTCCTTGGAGGTCAAGTGTATTCCAGCTTACATTTTTGCTAGTGTGCAGTATTTTTATAGTGAATGAACTTAAACAGGATCTGTGGCCGCTTATTGGAAGGCGCTTCTTCAGTAATATCCATAATAATAGGATTTTATCTTCTTTCAGAAGGAAAGCTTACCACTTGCCCTTTCATCAATTTCTGTATTTTCTCAGTGTTGTTGAACGAGTTATTTCAACCTAATGGTATCCTTGGAGGATTTTATTCTTATTTTTGTACAAAGTGCTGCTGTGTTCTTTCATTTCATCCACTCGTGTTAGGACTATAATTTCATCAGACTTTTAACACTCTAGTAAGCATTTGGTTTATCAACACTCATGTAATTCCTGGTCCTGTCCCCACCCAGTTTATATGCAGAAATAT
This sequence comes from Calamaria suluensis, assembly GCA_032468135.1. Lineage (NCBI taxonomy): Eukaryota > Metazoa > Chordata > Lepidosauria > Squamata > Calamariidae > Calamaria > Calamaria suluensis. The sequence goes on along the minus strand of JANHFP010002474.1, from coordinate 80,145 downwards.
GGTGGTGCTTTTTGGATACTACCATATTAGAGGTTTTATAATGCCAGAATTGATGTTGTTTCTCCATGTCTTGTCTCCATTTGTAATGCAATTTGCATCTGATGGTTTTAGATCAAGGCACGAAATAAGATTGTGACAGCTGGATCGAAAGGGAAGCAGAGTTGCCTTCTACCAAACTTGGAAGAGTGTTTAGTCATAAAAGCATAACAGAACATACTTGTCTCAAAATGAGATTTCTTTTCTTCCTTCCTTCCTCTTGGACAGATTTATTTTTCCTCCCTGCCTTATCCAAGTCTTCCCCTACTGGTTTTCCCACACCTCCATCATGTACCCAGTTGCTCCATGCTAGTATCCTCTCCTTTGTGACATATTTTCTGCCTGCCCTTCCCATTTTCTCTCTCTGCCCTTCAGACCTCTGCTTCTTACATCAGTTCCAATTTTCTTTTGTTCTTCAGTATTCTGCTTTATTCAACCACTTCCAAGTTTCCTTTGGAGAACAGTCTTGCCTTAGTCTGCATTCCTATGCGTCCTTCATTTGTTCTTACAAATTAAACATTGCAATTCAATTTTGATCTACTGATCGAAAAGAATGCATAATAATCAAGTCTTTTAAACATCCCCCTCTCCACTGCCAGTTATGTCGAAATGTGAAAGGATCAGAATCAATCTGTGAGTATATTTGTATTTATATTTCAGAGATTCTCATTAAATTCCAACATTAACTTTCAGGGTCTCCTTTTAATGAAAATAATACTAGTTTATTCATGTTCTGATCTTGCTTTAGATACTGGAAAGGATCAGAGAACTAAAAAGACATGGTTGTGATTTAAAATCACTTGAAAACTTGGAGGCGGCAGTATCCCCCTCACCCCCACAGATTCCAGCCCAAATTTGCATGGTGCTCAATCATTTGCTGATAAGGATGGGTTGCTAATTTATTACTTGCCAAATGGTAAAAGCAGCCAAATAAATCACCACATGCCAGCTTTAGGTGTATGTTAGCTAGTAGTCTCATTGTTTTTATTCTAAATGTAACTATGAGTTTTAGCATCTGTGGGATGTGTTGCATCTAAACAGCATAGCACTAAGCCAATGATAAAAAAAAGTTGACAGAAGCTAATTACTCAAATACTCCAACTCTCATTTTTCACAAGCCTGTTCAGCATATTTAACTTGTTACTGGATATAGCTTTATATGATTATCTATCCTAAATACATGTACAATAATGCATTTTTAAGGGCTTCTGAATAAAATATTTTTAAAATGTTCTAATTAAAGCCCAGAGTCCGTGAGAAGTTGGGCGGTATAGAAATTAAATAAATAAATAAATAAATAAAATAAATAAAGCAAGTAAGGTTCTCATATATTTTTTCTAACTAGAGGATTACAGATCTTTTTCTATATTTTCTAAGCAAGAAGAACCAACTTTTAATACGTTGGGATATTTATTTTATCCTTTTAAAAGGATAAAATGTATCAAAATTGCAATTCTGATGCTCTTTTTAAACCAGATAGCCATCGACATTTATTAGACACTCCTGGGTCCCTGCGTGAATCTGTATTTCAAATTTGTCTGGTGCAGCAGATAAAATAAATCATACTGGTAATGTTTATATATTTTGTAATATGGAAAATAACTGCAAAGGTTACATGTAGAAGTGAGTTTGAAAAAGGGCATGAACATAATAAATTGGAAAAGCAGTTAGGATGGAACATTTTGCATTGGGAACTCGGGAAGTTTACTATTCGTTTTAGACGAGTAGAAGAAGACTGGAAGAAAGCTCCAATTTTGTACAATAGTTTCTACCCATGTGTAGATTGCAGAGTACAGTAATTTGCAACTTTGATGAAGCCCGAAAGAAGCAACGCTCCAAATGAAATGGAATGTGTGGATGACCTGACTGCAATCAGAACAGATCTGGAAGGGACCCTGGAGGTCTTCTAGTTCAACCACCTGCTCAATCAGGAGACCCTCTACCGGTGATGGTGAACCTGACACACATGCCAGAGGTGGCACGCAGCACTCTCTGTCGCCTCAGTTCATCTCTGCTGTGCATGTCTGTGTGCCTCCCACTGACCAGCTGTTCTTCAGGTCTGCTGGGGATGCAAATGTGCGGGGGGCCATGCACGTTTGCATTTGGGGGGTTCGCACACGTGCTTTGGGCACTCGGTCCAGAAAAGGTTAGCCATCACTGCCCTACACCATTTCAGAAAACTGACTGTCCAGTCTGTTCTTAAATCCCTCCAGTGATGAAGCACCCACAACTTCTGATGGCAAGCTGTTCCACTGGTTAACTATTCTTACTGTTAGGAAGTTTCTCCTTAATTCCAAGTTGCTTCTCTCCTTGATTAGTTTCCAAGTATTGTTTCTTGTCCTGCCCTCTGGTGCTATGGAAAATAAGTTGACCCCCTCTTCTTTGTGGCAGCCCCTCAAATACTGGAATACTGCCATCATGTCCCCTTCTTTTCTTTAGACCAGCCAAACCTAAACCTGCAACCTTGGAGACAAGAGAAAAAGATGTTGCCTAGAGAAGACCAGGCAAGTGGGAGGAGCCTACAACAGGCAGAGAACGAAACTTAGGAAAGACCTGCCCAATTGTCAAATGGTTAGAAGTGGGAGCAGGAAATTTGTACCTTCAGACTTGCTCTGTTAATGTAGCCTTACAATTAGGTAGATTTAGCTCATTTAATCGTGTTTCCTGTCTGGATTACCCAGGAGGACTGACACCAAATCATGGAAACAACTGAATCTTTTCCCCCCAGGAAAAGTCTTGTCAGTTGCCTCTAGAAACTTCTCAATGTGCTTGTGAGCGCATGCACAGCTACTTCAAAATATGAAGGCAGCCAGGAGCAGCTATCCTGGAAATGTATGTACGGGTTGGGCAACCCAAGGGAAGCAACACTTTGTGCTTGATGATGTACACAAGTGCTGTGACTTGTGTACTTGCATCAGACCTCCTGAAGCAATTATGTAATTAATTGCAGCCTTTGGGTGATGAGAGCAAGCCTGTGACAACACTATGGTTTGCATTGGAGGCTGCTGGTAGTTTCTTTTTAAAAGATAAAAAAAGAAATGGGTTTGTGTCGGGGTGAAATGCTGCTGGTTCAGACCAGTTTGGTAGAACCGGTAGCAGAGATTGGGGCTGGTTCGCAGAACTGGTAGCGATCGCTGGCTGGCCATGCCCCCAAACTGATCCGCAGCCCTGCCATGCTTGCCTGCCTTCCACACTGCCTTTTTCTGCAGCATTCCCCTCTCCTCTTTGGATCGCCCTGTAGGGGAGGTCTGCCTTTGCAGAAACCAGGCGGGCAGTTTGTACGGAGGATTAGTGGGGGGGAATGCACAGCCATCCAGGCTGGAGAGTGGGGCAAGAGAATGCTCTGAAATTAGCTTGGGCAGAATGACGTGAGTGAGTGACACGCATGATGTCAACTTGGCCATGCCAGCCAAGCCCCGCCCAAGCCCCGCCCACAGAACCGGTGGCAACAATTTTTTAGATTTCACCCCTAGTTTGTGCCCCCGACACATTTTAAACACCTTGCTTGAAATGGAGAGCTGTAATGTGAACTTCTGGATCCAGCTCTGACAGAGAAGGCACCTAGGCGACCTTGATCAAAATGCTTCCAAAGGAGGATGGTATTCTGAAAAGCCCAGGTTTCATGGCCACCCAGAAGCTAGAATTTATGGAAAGATGGCCCAGATTGGATGGGCTTATAAAATGTGGCACCTTACAAAGTCAGTGACTGACTTACAAAGCATTTTACAAAGCCACCATGTATCTGGTATGGTTTTTGTTTAATTCAATACCATATAACCAGCCAACCAAGACTTAGTAAACAATTCTTCCACATGATCAGTTATTTTATATGGAAAATACATGACAAGTTATTTTGCCAGTTGTGGCTTCTCAAATGTCCAGATCTTTGAAATGTCTCCTCCCTGCTTCTGAAATATAAGCCTATTTAAGACCCTCCTACAGGGATTTGCACTCCAATTTGCAAGCTGTGTGTAATGACAAATAGGAAGGAAGTCAGCTGTTTGAGATCTAAAGAAAACAGTGACCTTCTTGGCTGCTTTTTCCAAAACCAAAAGAATCTTGCAGAAGAAAAACAGGGCTGACGGTTGAGGCTTGTTCCTTCAAGATTGTTGTTTTTTGTTCTCAGGTCCAAAGATGACAAGAAGCAACTGTTAAAAAAAAAAGGTGAGTTTTTCTTTTCTTTTCCAATCTGTTTTTGCCTGTCACGATTTCAAAATATTAATCAAATCTGTACTAAGTATCTCCTCCCATAGCTGTCATTATTAAATATAATGTATAACTTTAGTTCCTTTTATTCTTGTAATCCTGTTGACAAAATGTGTCAATTAATATTCACTATGTGGATAGTAGAAAAATATTATATATATATATATATATATATATATATAAAGTACACTTTTAAAGAAGTGTGCATGTTATACACTGGAAGGACTAATTAATTTTAGATGTTTAAAAAGTTTTTATTTGTTCTGAGAAAAACTATGGAATATCTGGAAAACTGAATGTTGCAAATTGTATGTTGATGGTATGTTAAAACTTGTGTGAACCTGTAGTTAGAAGACATATTCTATTATGTATGTGCTTATTTAGAAATAAATATCTTTAGGATAAGTCTTTAACCAACTGTTACAACAAAACAGTATTCTGTGCAGTTATAAATACCACCGTTTTAACAAGAGTATAAGTCCCTTGATACATTAAATAAATAAATCCCTAACAAATTATTTACTGCTACCAAAAGAAATCTACCACCCTTGTGTGATACATTGCTAAATAATATAATTATTATAGTACAGTGGAGTAAATGGCATAGATGCAAAAATAAAGTATAAGAGGGTGAGCAATGCTCAGGCAGGTATAGGGGGAGAGAGGGAGGGAGAGGGAGAGAGAGAGAGAGATTATTTATGAGGAAAAAAGAATAAGCATATTAGTGTATTTTACAGAGCACATTGTTCTCACGGTAAGAAATATAAGGGTTTCTTAGGAGAGCTGATCATCACTGCATTCCTCTAAAAGTTTCTGATGAAGCAAACAAAAGACTACTTTAATAAAGCATCTTCAAAGATGAACTCTTAAATTGGACGATATGTATCTTCTGTGCCTGGGAATTTCTCAAGTTCCAAGAAGCCAAAGGACAGGACCACCACTCCCTCAAATCCAGTCAGAGTGGCATCTATGAAATAGGTGGGTACATAAATTTACCAGATAAGCAAATCCATCAGTCTAACTTCACTTCCTGATGGACTGTAATCACCCCATGAGAAGATCTCGTGGTTTGTTCTTCATATGTTGCTTTAGGGAGGAACAGAGATACAAGCTGGCATTTCTCACATCTGATTCCAATGGTTAACAATTAGCGATGTCAATTCCCAATACAGTAATCTGCTTCTGCATCGCGCAACAAATGGGACCAGAAATAGGGATCTGTTTCAAATTAGTCAAACAAAATATTTGTTTCCACTTCATTCTTCTTGGCATAGCTACATCTATGTATCTATTGCCCAAGCTTCAAATAATACATAAATTTTCACAGCATGCAAACCTCCTTACCTTCAGCAAGGTAATTATTTTCATTTGCCTTTGGACCAGATTACTTAAATTGTTTTAAAAATGAAGTTATGGTCAATAATTATGTCAACCATATGTCATAGTTTCAAACTTTTTTAACAACAAAGAATCCATGTTTTCATCTTCAGAAACCACATGCATTAGAGACAGGCTAATATTTAGAATTTAAAAATGCCTCGATAAGAAGAACCAGCTAGGACAAAGAATACTACCGGGACATCAGCAGATGCCTTCTGTTTTCTATTCTGCAATTGTTCTGGTTGCATCCATACCATAAATCTGTGGCCCCTGCATTACTGTGCTAAAGCTGCCAGTTTTGCTTTTCTAATTAAAATCAGAGTCAGGCTCTTTTTTTCCCCCAAGTTCAGGTAAGCACTGAAGTTCTAGAATGGAAGAGGCTACTTCATCACGAATGGTAGAGTCGGCAGTACAGGTAATCCTTGATTTACAACAATTTGTTTAGTGACCGTTTGAAGTCACAATGGCAGTGACATAGTGACTTATGCATAGGTAGATTTCAGCAGGTTTTAACCCGTTCTGGACAACTGGTAGCGGAAAATTTGAGTAGTTTGGAGAACCGGTAGCAAAAAATCTGACTGGCCCCACCCCCATCTATTCTCTGATCAGGAGGAAATGGGAATTTTATAGTAACCTTCCCCTGGAGTGGGGTGGGAATGGAGATTTTACAGCATCCTTCCCCTGCCATGCCCACCAAGCCATGCTACACCCACAGAACCGGTAGTAAAAAATTTGGAAACCCACCACTGGACATATGACTGTTTTTCACACGTATGGCCGTTGCAGCATCCCCAAGGTCATGCGATCAAAATTCAGATGCTTGGAAATTGTCTCATATTTATGATGGTTGAGGTGTCCCAGGGTCATGTGATCACTCTTCTGCGAACGTGTGACAAGTAAAAGTCAATAGGGAAGCCAGATTCACTGTGTGACTAACTTAACATCTGCAGTGATTCACTCAACCATTGTGGCTAGAAAGGTCGCAAAATGGGACAAAACTAAAATGGCTCACTTAACAACAGAAATGTGGAGCTCATTTGTGGTCATAATTTGAGGACTACCTATATTTCCTCCTCCTAGTCCCTCCCTTGCTATTCAACTTCAAGCACCGTTTTTTAGATGGGATTCCCAAGAAGCAGTTTAATCGTGAGAAGCCTCCTTAGAGGTCCTGAAACTCTTTGGGAAAAAGAAAGAAACTTCATACGTCCTTCCCCATACCCCCATAATTTTGAAAAAAAACTTTATTTCTATTTTTTACAACTGTCAAGTTTGAAATTCCTCCAGAGAGCCTTTCAGGATGTGCCCTCTGCTTCAAATTCAGGACTTTTAAGTCTACTGCAAATTTCCATCACTCCTTATAGTTTTTTTCTTATGGATAGATAGATAGATAGATAGATAGATAGATAGATAGATAGATAGATAGATAGATAGATAGATAGATAGATA
>JANHFP010002474.1:27577-38018 GCA_032468135.1 Calamaria suluensis | reverse complement strand
GGGTTTGGTTTGGTTATTTACTATAATGTTATGATTGGAATGTTATGGTTAATAATGTTAAAAGAAAATAAAAAAAATTTAAAAAAAGATCAGACAGGTGTTCTCTTACCATTTTCTTGATTGTTTTAATTTTTATTTCTAGTCTGTCTTTTACAGATACCTGTTTGGTAGGTTAAGTTATAGTTTCTTTTTGCATGAAGACTGATACAAAAAAAAAACAAATTAAATAGCTCTCCTTTCTCTCTGTTACTTTACTGTTACTTTGTTACTTTGGACTGACTGTTTCCTTGACTTTTTTCCTTGACTTTTATATGTTAAAAGAACCCTTTTATTATATTTGACTTTTGTTGCAAGTCTTTGTTCATTCTGAGCCTTTGCTTTCCTTCATCTTTGCAGATTTGGGCTATCTGCTGATATCCTGCCTTAATTAGGTGTCCTTTCCATTTTTTGTATTTATCATTTTTGTCTTTCAGTTTATCAGACAGATCTTTATGCAGCTATGCTAGTTTCTTCTTGGATTTCTTGTTTTTCTTTTTCACTAGTATCATGCTAGTCTGGGCTTTTATGATCATACTTTTCAGAGTTTCCCATGCTTTAGGATTTTTATCCATGCAATTTTTCTTAGGCTCTCTCTCTGAGTTTGTTAAAATCAGCTCTGTTAAAGTTTAAGACATTAGTTGGATTATATTCTATTATAAACTGTTCAGATGTCTTGTGACAGGCTGGCAAATTGCTCCTGCTGAGTTGATGAATGGATGTGGGCTGCTAACCTCATCTCTATTCTAGCTGTATAATGAATGCATCCAACCTACATCAGTACAATTGTTTCACCAGTATAGTACAACTGTTCCACACCAGTACAACCAGAGGTGGGATTCACTTACCTTCCCTACTGGTTCGCAAACGTGAGCATGCACATGCACACGCTCACTTCACTCGCGTGTGCCACTTCTGCACATGTACATGCCCTTTTGCCCTTTTGTAATTTTAATCGGTCTTTATATTTATGATTGTCGGATATTTGTATATTATCTTACTATAAGCCATTCAGAGTTGCCTTGAACTGTGAGATGGGCAGTAAATATATTTGATAACAATAATAAATAGATTTTTGATGCTCTGTCCTTGCTGTACGTTAAAGTCTTAACGTTTGTAAAGTGGCATACAGACTTTGCTTCACTCCAAAGGTTCTGCCATTTGTTGGGATTAGGAGTTTCAGCATGGTTGCTTTTCTTCTGATTGCTGCTGAGCTGCAAGCTCTGCTCTTAAGCAGTCTTGCTACTGAGCACTCCAGATGAACTGTCAAGCCGAGCTCCTAGCAGGATTCATACTAAGATATGCTGCTCACCATATCTGGTGGTCCTGGCCATCTTTTTGCTGCCTGTAATGGCTGTAATTGCCCAAACATTGCTTCCTTGCCTACTTGTTGTATTCTCCTCATCTTCCACACATCCACACATGCTCTGTTTTTCCAGTTTGTCAACTAAGAGCATGCGTGAAGGTGATGTGGCTGCAGATGCAGCACTTTTGCCATGGTGGTGCAGTGGTTAGAGTGCAGTGCCCCAGGCTACTTCTTCTGACTGCCGGCTGCCTGCAATTTGGCAGATCAAATCTCAGGGTCAGGGTTGACTCAGGCTTCCATCCTTCCAAGGTAGGTCCCAAATAGTTGGGGCCAATATGCTGACTCTGTAAACTGTTTAGAGAGGGCTGAAAAGCAGTGTGAAGCAGTGTATAAGTCTAAGTGCTATTGCTCTTCCTCAAAATGCCAGGGTGTAACTCAATCAGACAGACATGTGGAACGCCATCATGGATGCCTGTGAGTGAGATTACGTCATTTCTTTCAGCAAACTATGTGATGGGGTGTAAGTGAGCCCACCTTCTCTCACTGTAAAACCTTTTATCGACTTTTGGGAAAGTGGAATTGGGAAATGTTTCTATGTGCTGCATCTGCTTTCCCAAATAGAACATAGAATAATAGGGTTGAAAGATACCTTCTGGAGATCTTCTAGTCCACAGGTCCCCAAACTTGGCAGCTTTTAAGACTTGTGGACTTCAAACCCCAGAATTGGAGTTGCTATGCTGTCCAGCTATGCTGGCTGGAGAATTCTGGGAGTTGAAGTCCACAAGTCGTAAAGCTGCCAAATTTGGGGACCTCTGTTCTAGACCAACCCCCTTGTCAGGGGCAAGTGATCCTATACCATTCTGAATTCTCTTTGGGGGTCATAGAAAGAATAACAAGATAACAGAACAGAATAATAGAGTTGGAAGAGATGCCCAAGATCCTCCAGTCCAACCTTCCACCCAAGCATGAGGCTCTATATAATTTCAGACAATGGTTGTCTTCTTTAAAACTTCCAGTGATGGAGCACCCACAACTTCTGGAGGCAAGCTGTTCCACTGGTTAATTCTTCTCACTGTCAGGACATTTCTCCTTAGTTCTAGGTTGCATCTGTCCTTGATTAGTTTTCATCCATTGCTGTTTGTTCTGCCTTCAGGGGCTTTGAAGAATATTTTGATCCCTCTGCTTTATGGCAGTCCCTGAAATATTGGAACATGCTATCATATCACCCCTACTCTTTTTCACTAGACCAGACATTCCCAATTCAGTCATTAGTTGTTTTAAGGTGTTGCATTAAAGCCTCCAGATGTATTCCTAATGCAGTACTAAGTCTAGCTTTTTACCACTGGAGCCAAAGATCTGACAAATATTATTTTCACCTGTCTCAGGATCAGTATCATTCCAATGAGACTGTTTTGATAATAATAATAATAATAATTAGTTATAGATTTAAATAATGGAAAGTAAGGTCCCTATTTCACTCTGTCAAGATAAAGCCAAAGAGGTGATTAAGCAGAGCATCACATATTTTCAACAAGAAGTGCATGAAACTATAAGACTATTATGTTCTATAAGAGCAAATCAAAGTAAGTGTCCTGCAAATTGTCTAAATTAATTTATGTATCCAAGATATTGATGGACATTTTCCTGAGACCACTTTGACACTCTCACATCAGCAGACTTCAAAGGCAAAATTTGAAGAGGAAGAACCAATCAAATGCATTATCCTAAAACACAAAAATTATAGAAATATGGAAAGCTTTTTTCAAGGTGATGGTTGATGTTACTTACAGAGGGACAGGCTGTAATTTTGTGATGTTTGAAACAAACACAAGAGTGATTTGTTCAATTGCAAAATTCTGTAGTCTGGCAACATGAACTTATAGCACCACAGTATTTATTAAAGACATGAACTAAAACAGTGGTTCCTAAGCTAGGGGTAATTATCCACAAGGGGGTAATTTATACCTTTCCTGGGGGTAATGGAGCAATTTGTAATTGCTTGTTTGTGTGTTGAGGTTCCAGTCTGGGACTGCCACCGCCAGGATTCTTGTATAAAAGAACAAAATCTGGGTTGGTTGGTTTGTTGACAAAATTATGACATTATTCAAGTTCAGGAAAGGAGGTCATTGGGTGAAATAGTTTAAGAACCACTGGACTAAGTTGAGATGTGAAGGCAAACTAATATTGCCTATTGAGGTGTTATTGGTCATTAGCTGTAATGTTTTGTGGATAACTTTATTTGCATAAATTCTGTACTTTGAGCATAATAAAGATCAATTCAATTCAAATTCAACTCAAATTCAAATTCAATGATCTTTTATGTTTAAAACCTAGTCCATGCACAATGATAGCCCGAGTTGTGATGTGAAGGCAAACTAAGAATACTGAAATATGGATTGATTAAGCAGTTATTTGGATTTCCTAAATGGAAATCATGCTTCAACAGGTTTATAATTAAATTGATTCTTAAATGTACTTTAAAAAATAATTACTTGGTATGTATTAGCAACCACAATGAATTTGGCAGAGTGACAAACTTATTTGCATTGGATGCCCACATGGAGTGTCTATTAATTCCTTGCCTTCAAATTAGTCATCCTTTGACTCAGCCTGTTCTCTGGGAAAATCAGTTGTCCTAATTCACTGATGGGGTGAATTTCATCTTGGTAAACACTAATATTTGAAACCCTAGTGAAATTCCACTAACAAATGTGCCAACTTTGTTTCTGGTTATTAATTTCTATCAGAGGTTATACACACTTTTTATCATCATCATCATTGCCAATGTCTAACCACTGCAGGATGAAGGCTACTTTTGCATGTTTCCAACCAATACAGTCCTGAGCTTTCTTTTGCAAATTGGGTTCGCAATATTTGCCTATATAGTCAATCCATCTTGTTTTAAGTCTCTGTCGTGGACACTTTTTATCAAGTGTCCTGTTTTATCTTTTTATCAACTGGGATCCATTCTATGGCTGCCTTGGTCTACCTGCCATTAGTTCTTCATGCTATGTGCCCATTTCCACTTCAATTATTTTACTCTGTTGATGATATTATATACTTTTGCTTTTTTCTCTAATCCATGAACAGGTCTTCCTACCTTGTCTTGAAATGCCGAGCATGTATCTTTCCAGTGTAACAATCTATTAAATGGCTGCCTATTTTAAGTGATAGACAATGGAAGCCTCTTGCCCTTTCTTTAATGTCTGCATGAAATATGTTTTAGTAGAATGGCATTAAGTCATGGAAAATGTTGTTATAAAGCAATGAACAGTCAAGAATATATAGAAAAATTAATAGCCGGAGCTGCACAGAAAACATAGAAAATATTGTGCAAATGAATTAATCATCCTCAATTGTTGTTATGTAAGTACATCAAAGATACTGTGTAGACTGTTTTATAAATCACTAAATGTAACTGAATATTTTAAATATATATTTAAGTTCTTCAGTGACATATTAGCAATTGCAAATCAAGTTTCTCCTGGTGAATTTGAAGAAATGTTAAAAAAAACACCAGACAAATCTCCTCACATTGTTACATGAATTGTTTATTTCATCCTGCTCACCAAATAACTAAAGCCAGAAACCATGATCTTTTCAAATTATCCTTCTTCCCTCATGAAAGTGTGGATTCCACATGAAATGAGAAAAAGCACCAGCTTGTTATAAATATTCATACACATACATCTTTTTCTTCAGAAATGCTTGGAGTCTAATTGATGCAGATCTTCAAAGTGTCTACATCACTGCATACAATCAAGCTTCATCTTCCCACATTAGTGCACCAGTTTTCTCAAACAGGAACCATGGAGGTAATGAAAGCACAGAGGAAAAAAGACGATTCTGAAAATTCAGATTAACTTTTGGGGTTTAAACTAGACATATTCTTGGAAATGAGTCCCCAAAAACAGAATGCTTAGTTATTGTTCCTCGCAAGGAATATGTTTTTGAATGTTAAGAATCATGTCTTAATTGTAGATATTTGAATACTGAAAACAGACTGGAACCTGAGAAGAAAGTTTCATGTGTTATTTTGTCTTGCATGGGAGGCAAGTACAGTACCCAATTATGTATAAATAATTTCACAGTTTAACAAAATTAATATCCTGCTTTTTTAGGTGTAGTTGGTTTTGTGCTTTTATGATAGGTGTACTTGTCCTACACTTGTTTACACCAGAGATTCCCAAACTTGTCAGCTTTAAAACTTGTGGACTTCAGCTCCCAAAATTCTCCAGCCAGCACAGCTGGACAGAATACCAACTCCAGTTCTGGGGGTTGAAGTCCACAAGTCTTAAGGCTGCCAAGTTTGGGGACCCGTGGACTAGAAGATCTCCAAAATCTCTTTCAACCCTATTATTCTACGTTCTGTTTGGGCAGATGTAGCACATAGAAACATTTCCCAATTCCACTTTCTCGAAAGTCCATAAAAAGTTTTACAGTGAGAGAAGGTGGGCTCACTTTCACCCCATCACATAGTTTGCTGAAAGAAATGACATAATCTCACTCACAGGCATCCGTGATGGTGTTGCACTTGTCTGGCTAATTGAGCTACACCCTGTGTAGAGCTGGCTGGAGAATTCTGGGAGTTGAAGTCCACAAGTCTTAAAGCTGACAAGTTTGGGAACCTCTGGTCTACACAGTACATGTGGACACTCCATCACCCTTTATTTGATATATCAAATAGATTTGTATGAATAGTATTTGACTTAAATTAAAAAAAAACCCTTTCGAACACTCTGGGCATCCACAGATATCTCTTTTAGTGCCCTCTATTAGTAAATCTACTTGCATGAGAGGTTCTCCTTAGATTTTCAATGAAACTCAGGTTTACGGATTGTATGTAGACTATTCCAGAATGTTTAACTTTGTGTGTTTGTGTGTGAGAGAGCACTTCATGATTCAAGGTACAGTATGTGTTGAATCTTGTTTTAAGTATTCAATCTTTTCAGCTTCAGTTTCTTCAATGACTGTGAGACATATGTTGAAGTTTATTTGACTCCATCCCTGAACTTGCCTGTCAGTCCTGTCACCACAAAACTGCATAATATAAGCTGGTTAATTACTGACAATATGTATAAATAATGCACTTCTCTTCCTCCAACTGTTTCTTTTGTGGCTGTTAACTGAATAAGTAAAGGCAATAGACAAAGATTCATTAAAAATCCTTACGGTGTCCATATCAGCATACTTTTGCTTTGTGATCTCAGCTAGTCAGATTGTTATATCCTGATCTTTTATAGATTGGCCTGATACCAATGTCAGATGGTGCCTGCTTTGATATTGGTGTGCTATATTGATAAAAGGTCATCCATTCATTCATCTTTCCTGTTCTCCATTGGAATCAGCTGGGTATAAATAATTCTTCACTTAGACTTGTCAGCATTGCTTCTACTTTATTTAGCATAGCACTAGGTACAAATAGCTGATATGAGAGTATTTTAGGCACAGTGTTCTACAGCATGGGCTATATTTAGTTCCCTTATATACAATGTCTAATTGCAGAAGGTTCATTCATACATCCAACAGAGTGCGGGAACAAGTCTCTGTGTTCGCTGACTCCATCTGAAAAAAAAAGCCATCATTTGTCATATTTTGAAATGTGAAACTCACAATAATGCTGAGTGAATGTTACATTTGGGCCTATCTTTTGCTGATTTGTTACCTCTAGATTAAACTCTTAACTATACTCCTTTGGCAGATTCCTGTTTGATGGATGAAGCTTCTTGGATGAGATGCAAAACATCTTCTTTCTCAAGAAAAAATAGTCCAATTGTCTTTTGAAAAAGCACCTTTGAGACTATTTGGTGGATAGTTAATACATATGAAAGAGAGGGATTTAGTATATACCATTCTATAAACCATCATGTGTGATTTACCTGCCTTTACTGCACTTGTGTGCAATTGCCAAGGCTTATAAGCTATGGTTTATGGCTAAATGCATGATGTGAATCTATCCCAGGGGTGTCAAACTCAAGGCCTGGGGATTGGATTCAGCTCACAGGGTGTTCAGAACTGGCCCATGGGGCCACCATGGAGACAGTGAAGGACTACTCCTTGGTGCCTCAGCCAGCAAAAACAGAGCTCAGGAGGGCTACACACAGTCTTCCCAAGCTCTATTTTCAGCTGCGACAGCCTCCTGCAAACCTCTGCCAGCAAAAATGCAACTTGGGAGGGTTGCACGCAGCCCTCCCGAGCTCCATTTTTGCTGGCAGAGTGCTCAGGCCACCACAGGTGCCCCCAACACAAGTGATGTTGAGCTGGCCATGCCAAGCCTGGCCAGCCCCCGAAGTCAAACACAACCCTGATGTGGCCCTCAATGAAATTGAGTTTGACACCCCTGATCTATTCTCTAAACACAATTTGCTTTGGCTTTGCTTTCTCTGAAACATCATCATAAACTTAAAATACCTTGTCAGTCCAGAGCAAGATGAAAGGAAGGGGAAATAGTAAAGCAATATTGCCCTCGGGTAAGATCTCTATGCACCACTGTATTCCGGTCAAATTTGAGAGAATGGCCTTGGGAGACAAGGGAGAAGAGAGGCAGCCAAGAGACCAGTCAGATAAAAAGCAACTAAGCATGAAGCGGGAATGTGGGTGGGGAAGCAATGCAGAAAGAACCTTCTCTAGTTTCTTGGGCTGTAAAGGGGATGGGAGGAGAAATGTGTTTTCAGACTAGCAGGATTCTGTTAACACAACCTTACAGTAAAGTAGAATTACCCCACTTGACTATGTTTCCTGTCTGGACTACTTTGCAAAGCTGACAGTCAATTAGCTGGCCTGCAGATCAGGGGTGGGTTTCACTTACCTTTGCTACTGGTTCGTTCGTGCACACACTCCACTTCTGCACATGTGCAGAAACTTCTGCGTATGCACAGAGCATATTTGATGACATCTGGATGGGTGGGTGGAGCCTCCCACCACCGCTGCTACCGGTTTGCCCGAATCGGGGCGAACCGGTTGCAACCCACCTCCTCTGCAGATGCTTAGCAGCCAGCCCTGCTAGTATAGCCAGATGTTTCTCATTCCGAGAAAGTCATGAACCCTTTAGGAGTCTGCTTGCTACTTGCTCCCAAGTGCAACACCTGCTTATCTCTCTCTTAGGATATTCATTGGATGAGAAGTAGTTCATGTTGCACCTAGTAGCTCTCATTGAGCAAGCATAAGGTCTTTTGTATGAGACAAAGAACTACCACTGTAAGCATTCCATGATGTTTCATTTTAAATAAATATATATGGCTTATCCTATGTAAGGTGTTTAGGGTGGGGCAGTTTTAGGCAGAAATCAGATAAACTATCAGGTGTGATTTATGGAACTCTAGTTGAATGTGAAGCTGCTAGTTGGAGTTCCATCCACAAGATCATCTTGTCTTGGCAGAACACACACACACACACACACACACACACACACACACACACACACGTCCTTATTGACATTATACCTAATTTCCAGTGGTGGAATTCAATTTTTTTTTACTACTGGTTCTGTGGAAATGGGCTTGGTGGCTGTGGCAGGGGAAAGATACTACAAAATCTCCATTCCCACCCCACTCTGGGGCCAGCCAGAGGTGGTATTTGCTGGTTTTCCAAACTACTCAAAATTTCCGCTACCGGTTCGCTAGAACCTGTGAGAACCTTCTGAATAGCACTCCTGCTAATTTCTCTTCTTTTATCTCACAAGACAATAATCTGGTAGAAAATTTCTCAGTATTTCAAACATTTCACAAACCTTTCTTTAATATTACTTGCTTTTATTATTTTATCTTGCCTTGTTTTAGCCTGCAGTAAAATAATTTTTGTTTTAAGCAAAGGTAGTAAGGTTTCTGGCTACTTGAATAAGGCTGCTTTCAACCAATCAGACTGGACTGGAGTGGAAAACAGAAAAAAGGAAGAAGAGTCAGCATGCACACTTTGGGTCTCAGGCCACATGTAATTGGACCTATCTAATGAGCAAGCAGCCAATTCATTAATTCCAGCCCCCCTTTATTTCTCAGATAGAAACAATTCTCTGAAGTAGGATTTACTAGCTGAGTGAAAGCCAACAATTAACAGAACTTCATTCTCCTCTGAGGGCATCCAGTTACCCCAGTGCCCTCTAGTTAACACTTTTGTCTCAGCAGCTGTGTTGCTTGTACAGAATGAAGTTGATGTGTGCCTTAAAAAAAAGGGAGGATGCAATTGATTTAATAACTCAGCTTGCTGGTAGTGCAAACAGATGGTGGAGGGGTGGTTTTTTTTGGTTTTTGAGGTGTTGAACTGTTATGAAATCAAACATCAAAGTGGACACTCTAAAAAAAGTCTTTGGTAAAATACACTGGAAGTCTATTAAATGGATCAAATGTTTTGAAGCCTTTTTTATATGGAATGAAGATGTTGCTGCTATCATCAAAGCTTTGCTCTGCTGCCATATTCTTTTTTCTTCTTTTGTGATTGCCCAGGGTTGTTTTATTATATAGCTGCTGCTTCATTCCTTTACTGGAGTCTCCTAAATCAACTTCAGTTTTATATGGCATGTTAAACCAATACCAATGTCCCTTCACTCTACATTGAGTAACTGTCAAGACTGCCCTTGCATTAAACTTAGCACTTAGAACTTATATACCGCTTCACAGTGCTTTACAGCCCTCTCTAAGTGGTTTGCAGAGTCAGCCTATTGACCCCAACAATCTGGATTTTACCAACCTTGGAAAGATGGAAGGCTGTGTCAACCTTGAGCAGATGAGAATCAAGCTGCTGGCAGTCAGTACAATTAGCTTGCAATATTGGGTTCTAACCATTGTACCACCGCAGCTCAAATCCACATTGGCTGCCATATACAAAAGGTGATTGCATGGTGACATGATGTTCGGCTTTTTTTAATAGGAGCCACAACTCTATTGATTTCCTCCCCCATGCATAATACGGGTTCACATATCGTTTTAAAAGCTTGTGACTCCTTCCTTCCTCAGTTAAAGTTTTTGTAATGGTAAAAAAAAAATTACAAAGCAATCCAACCGGTCAATCCTAGAGGAGATCAATCCTAACTGTTCTTTAGAAGTCCAGATCCTGAAGATGAAACTCAAATACTTTGGCCACCTAATGAGAAGGAAGGACTCACTG
>JANHFP010002474.1:16340-27477 GCA_032468135.1 Calamaria suluensis | reverse complement strand
GGTGGACTCCAGAGGATGGTGGAGGACAGGAAGGCCTGGAAGAGATCAACCCTGACTGTTCTTTAGAAGGCCAGATCCTTAAGATAAAACTCAAATGCTTTGGTCACCTAATGAGAAGGAAGGACTCACTGGAGAAGAGCCTGAGGCTGGGAAAGATTGAGGGCCAAAGAAGAAGGGGACGACAGAGAACGAGGTGGTTGGATGGAGTCACTGAACCAGTAGGCGTGAGCTTGGGGGACTCCAGAGGATGATGGAGGACAGGAAGGCCTGAAGGAACATTGTCCATGGGGTCACGATGGGTCAGACATGACTTCGCAACTAACATCAACAATGGCAAAAATAATCTCCTTTATGGGTGTCCTACCAAGGTCAAACTAAATACCGCCTGGAAAATGTGGGGGCTTTTGCTCCCTAGTATAAACCGAATATTTTTCCTGCTGTTTTTATATGTACCTCTTTAAGCAGTTGAATAGTTTTTTTACTACCATTGCAATCTATCAGCAGAATAAGCAGCTTTGTGCATCCTCTGATGCTATATGTACATGTATGATGTGGGTGGAAGGCATTGGTCCTACTAGCCTCAATAATGGCCTGGCTTCACATTACCCTCCTGGCTTGCAAGTTAGTTAACTCTGCCTAACGAGGGTGAAAACTGGTGCTGTTATTTTTCACCAATGAAACATTTTTTCACCCTCCAGCATCCAGTTCATAAAGAAGCAGACACTGGCTATTTTCAGAATTGGGTTGTTATTTTTACCTGGACTTTCGTGAGGATGTCAGCTACTGAAAAAAAGGTTATTTTCTTTATAATTGTTCCTGTACAAAGAGTTTTGACCTTTCTGTATGTTTTATTTATTGCTCATCCTATTTCAAGGTTAATCTCTTCTCATAGCTAGTCTGTATTTGTAGCAGAAGACAAAGCATCAGACCCTCCTGGCACTATCCAACTCTTCCTCCATGTGAGGAAGGGAACATATATAAACAGAAGAAAATATAGAGGGATGGAATAAAAAGAAAACATTAGGTATACTTCTTTTAAAGTTAACTTTATGTGTAAGCACAGTGGTATACATTCTTTAATTTTTATATTAATTTTAATATTATTTATATCATTGTGCTAATGTACTGCCAAGAATTCCTAATACCTACAAAATGTGTAGATTCAAGGATGTGTATGGATTGCCTTCTTATGTCTGCTGTTTCCTCAGTACACAGAAATAAGGTAACAATTAGGGTCTTTGTACTTCTCATACATCAAAGCATTTGATATATTGATGTCACATTTCAAATAATGTTACTGAAGACAATGCTCTCATGCTTTGAGTGATGCCTTTACCTTATTTTAATCATGCATCTTCTAAAGAAGTTATTTCCTGTATCCTTCATATTTCAGATCTCTATAGATAATTTGTGCATCCTTGACTTATCTTTGATCAATGTTTTATATAAGATCTATGTAATTCTGAGAGTCTAGATCTTGGCTTCTGGATACAAGAGACAAATAATTCATTGTACCTTATTAGCTCTAGTTAGAAGAGGAAAAATTGGGAGGGATCTTTTCCAGTTGTTGATGATTTTGAGTTTTCTACCATGTCCTTTCACATTCTTTCATCATGTCTGTTTTGTTTCATTTCCTTTCTTCTTGCATTCACACTTATATTTCATTTTGCCATGAAATTTATTTTCAGTTTGGTCAGAGAATATGTGCACATTGTTTTCCATGATTTTTTGCTGGCCTGTCAAACTGAAGAATTGAAAAGAAAAGATCTACCTGTTGCAGAACTTTACAGGGATTGTCCAATGGCAGATTTAAAAGAGATAATTTTTAAATTGTCTCACTGCGGGTCTTGGTGGTTCCACTTGACATAGGAAAAAAAAGTTGCAAAAATGGTGAACAGTTCAATTTAAAGCAGACAACATTCTCGGATGCTTTAACTGCATCAGAGACACAATATATTTCTTTACCTTTAATTAAGATATAGGTAGTATTGTCTTTGCCCTCTGGAGATAACAGAATCTGCTGCTTAGCAATGGAACCCTTTGTGGAAATTAGCATGAACTTCAAATGCACAAAACATCTCACATTAGGATTGGGTTTCAAAATAATGAATTCCTCTGAGAATGCTTATTAGGATCAGTGTGGAATCAACTTTCTAGGAGCAATACCAACAAGACATCTTTAGATTCTCTTTACCAATGAATTTACTATAATGCTTTCCATACATGTTGTATGCCTGATTCATATGAAGGAAATGTGAAATTATTCATATATGTCAACAAGATGATTTTAAAAAGGACAGGTTCTCCTCAGCTCATGACCCTGAAATTTATGTTGTGCTGAGAAATTTGTGAGACTTGCCCCATTTTGTGACTTCTCTTGCCACATTTGTTAAGTGAATCACTGCAGTTGTTAAATTAGTAACTCAGATGTTACGTGAACCTGGTTTCCCCACTGACGTTTGTCAGAAGGTTGCAGGTGATTGCATGGCCCTGGGCACTGCAATGGTCATAAATGTGAATCCGTTGTCAAACAACAATCATGTGACCATGGGGATGCTGCAGTGGTCATAACTGTGAAAAATGGTCATGAGTAACTTTTTTCAGTGCCGTTGTAGCTTCAATCACTAAATGAACTGTTGTAAGTCAAGGACTACCTCCTTTGAGCCACCCTCTGCTAGTGTATTAAGGAAGCATGGCAGACTTGCCATTCAGCATTATCTGGAAAACTTTAGTTCGGTGATTCCCAATATTTTCTTCACCATGGATCCCCTTTCAATACCTTTTGGAGCCATGGATCATTGCCACAGACCTCCCAGACTTAATTCAATATTTAAATGCTAATATTCCTTCAATCCTTAGTGGACCCCCTGTAACATCGTGGGGCCCCAGGGGTTTGTGGACCATAGGTTGAGAACCACTGTCCTAGTTTGAAGAATAGATTTCTCTCAGAACCATGAGGGGACACAGGCATGAGAAAACAAGGGTATATTCTACCTATTTACCACGAAGAGATTTACTAGATTCCAAATCAAACTGTAGCAAGGCAGTCTATTTTGCTGAATGAGTGTCACATGTATTGTATCCTACATGACCATTTTAGTACAAGATAAGATTATCCTCTTTTTTGAAAACTGGCAGGCACAGATCCCATTTTCAACAGTAACAAATACTGATTGATAAAATCAGGCGGCCAGTTTGGTCTAGTGGCTAAGGCCAGAAAGGGGGAGATCATGAATTCAAGTCCTGTCTTGGCCACGAAAGCCAGGTGGATGACTTTGGACTCTTAGCCCAACTCACCTACCAGGGTTGTTTTTGTTGTGTGGAAAGTAGGAGGAGGAAGGTGGGAGGGTTATGCCTTGAGTTATTTGTAAAAATGGAGATGTGGTGGCTCAGCGGGTAAGACAGCTGAGCTTGTCGATTGGAAGGTCGGCAGTTCAGTAGTTCAGATCCCTAATGCTGTGTAACGGGGTGAGCTCCCATTACCTATCCCAGCTTCTGCCAACCTAGCAGCTTCGAAAGCATGTAAAAATGCAAGTAGAAAAAATAGGGACCACTTTTGGTGGGAAAGTAACAGTGTTCTGTGCGCCTTTGGCATTTAGTCATGCTGGCCACATGACTACAGAGAAATCTTTGGACAGTGCTGGCTCTTCGGCTTTGAAACGGAGATGAGCACCGCCCCCTAGAGTTGAGAATGACTAGCACATATTTGTGAGAGAAACCTTTACCTATTTGTAAAATAATAAAAGGTATGATACAAATCATTATTTTTTAAAAATCATTTATTTAATAAGACTTTCATTAAAAAAAGCTATTCTGACCCAATCTTCCTCCTCACTTGGCATGAAATTGTCATAACTTGTTTCTGAGAGCAGGATACACATTTATGGTTAAAGATGGGTAATGATGCTTTGGGTATAGAAATAAGTTGGGTGGAAGACAACAATGGCTTAATCATCACAGAGTAGATCATGATATCAGGTTATTTTCATTCAAATCGCACCTCCTAAGTTTCAAAAAGAATCCCATAAGATCAACCAAAATAGGATAGCCCTTGTCCATAGGTCTACAAACACATCAACAAAAGAACTGGTAAGGAACAGAAAACAAGGCAAGCTGAGTATTTCCTCAGCTTAAGGAAGAACTTTTTTTAAATGTCCAACCATAGTACAAAGTTAAGGAAGAATAGAATGACAATGGAATTGATTTTTAGCATGGGACATTGAGTGGTTCTGAATCTCTAATAACTGTTACTATTAGAGTGTTCCTTACTACATTACAATATTAAAACTTTGGACTATTTTTGACCTTCTACACATTAATTGAATTTTGTGGATTTAGACAGCAACAGTTTAACCTTTTTCCGACTTGCAAATATAAAGCAACTTTGAGTGTTCATATTTGTTTAAAGGGTATGAAGTTAATCCAAGATCTCTGGATAGTTACCAATCTGTAATTTTAATGAGAGGTGAAAATGATGAATAATGACAGGAGAACTATCTGATTAATTATAATTAATTTTAATTAAACTTAAATGCAAATGATGACATTTGATTTTTGTTGAGGCCTCTCCCACCGCTTCTTGGAATGCAGCCTGTGTTTGTATACTGCATCACTCAAAGACCACATAGGGCCCTCAATCAAGAAATGTTACATGCCCCTCTTTTTGACAAAAGTGCCCGACTGAACAACCTGGACAACTCCACGTTGTCAGTTTAGTGTAAACAAGACATGTCATTAATAATTTGCACAGAAATTCACATTAGAAATGAAAACTGGAATGAGTAATTCATTGTCCTTTTAAATATCTTGCTGCCTTCACCATAAATTCTTTACACACTCACATTCTTCCACTCATGTGACATAACATGATCTTATCTGAAGCTTTTAATTGCTATTTGTGAACATCTACAAAAAAAATTTCTCAAGCCTGAGCATTTGTTTCCACAATATGAAGAGATGGTGTTTCAACCAATGCACCAAAACTAATTTTAGATCATTTGAATTGATAGTTCCAAGAATAAGTCTAGCTAATTAATAATAGACATTTCCCTATAAATTGCTACAGAAAAAGTTTGTCTTAATTGTTTACTGTAATTATTTCCATGGAAATATATATATACATTGTACACAGGTCAAGTTTAACTTTAAAATTTAAAAACTGAGGTCTGTTTTTAAGAAAAGAAATGTTTCATTAGTGGCTAATAATATATCTAGAAAGAAATAAAGAGTTAAGGAAGTCATCACTTTTTCTTTTGCAGCCAGAGTATGTTGTGGTGCTTTGTTTTTATATGGCAAAAATAAATGAATACATTTCTTTACAAGGATGTTGCATAATGGCAGGACAGAAAGAGAACTAAACCGATAGCAACTTAAAGCTCATTAAAAACAATCTTATAAAAATACCACACTAAAGAGAAGGGATAGGGAGACTACTCTGTTATTCAGTATACAAACATACCATAAATGCTTCCATAAGACACTCCTTCAGAATATAAAACATCTCATGAAATTCCTTTTAGCAACATATTTTTATATCAAATGTGATAGTTTGACAAATCTGTTTAAATAACAAATTATATATACTGTATATCTTACTTCAGCACCCTGTCTTTCGTTTCGAAGTTTGAGCAATTGTTTTTTTTAAAGGAGGAACAAAAGATTATTTTTACCTAGAATGTTTTAATAAAATCATATATTTTAAAGTATTGTTGCCTTCTGAAACCTTTGCCTGTTTCCTTTAACCATGGGTGCAATCTTGGTAGAAGAGCAAATGGACACATCTATGAACAGTCCGATTACCAGCTGAACTGAAGGATTTTCAAGTTTAGGATATAAAATAAATATCAAATGAAAAGGCAATGTTCTAAAACAATATACTAAAAGAGCTAGTGACGATAATAATGTAAGCTGAAATGGTTTAAAATGTAAACATTAACATGATTAGACTTCCTTCTCTGTTAAGTGTTTCTTGACAGCAGTAGTTCTTGTATTCTTTATATTTGGCCATTCCAATGACAAAGTGGGAAGAACAAAGACTAGAAGCAATAGAGGAAACAGATTATGAGGTATTGTGAGAAATTTGTAAATTTTGCCGCGGCTCTTCTGATTTTACACGTTAATGGGAGCAAACATTTCCTCATTTTCAAGCTGTTAAAAATGAAAGGTGAATTTTCTCAGTAAGCATATTTCCATTAGATATAAATCCAGAGGTGTAACACAACTCTGATTGATCATCCAAAGGATCCAGAACTGGTTTACTAGACAGAGCTGCACCATGGGCACACTTACCTGGAATGAGACACACTGCAGTGGGATCTATTTCCAAGTTAACATTGTCCTTTTAGCTCCACACAGTTGTTTAAAGTCCAAGGAGATATCATGTATTTTCAGAAACAGTGTCAATGTTTCTTTGTCATCCAGACTGCTGTGGATCAATGTGATCAATTAGTAATGAATTGTAGTAAGCAAAGTAGCAATTTGGTTAACTATCATAACCAATCTTTTTCATTTTGCTATAAGAGAAATACTCATTTATAGTAGAGCATACCATAGGTTGCCACTTAACGTTAAGAATCTTTCCATAGTTTAAGGAATAAGCTGTTCCAAACATCTCTGGGTATGAAAATTTTATTGGTCTACTGCTAAAAGTAGCACTTCTAGAAATAAATCCTATAATGGAAGGGATGGCCAATAGACATGATACAGAAGCCAAACAGATGAAAGTCCTGATTATTCCAGCTCTATAGAAAACATAGCCCAATCTCAATAGTTGCAATATTAATAGCAAGGTTATTTATCTTCATCTCTTCCAAAGTTTTAATTTCCAGAAACGCAAGAATGCTCAGAGTTCTAAATATAATTTTATCTGAAGTTGTTCCTGATTAGGTCTATCAGTGCATTATCTCATCTTGCAACTATTTCCCTGGCATCCTTTATTTACATGAAGAGGATCCACAGTTGTAAGGCCAACCAGACCATGCCATCCCACACAATGAATCTGGAATTACACGCCAGGAGTCTTATGCATAAAGGATGTCAAAATTCTCTATGTATAATTTATAGGAATAACTCAAAAGTTAGATCACAGGTCTAACTGTGTCACCTGTGTTGTAGCATGTTGTATCAGGACTTTTTCCCCTTTGCTAAACCAGGTGTGGGCATGGCCAGCCCATGGGCCACAAGTTTGACAGCCCTGGGTTAGATTATGAGAGGAAAGGGAATATTACAAATGTGAAGAGTGAGGCCCATGGTGTGTTCCCACCCTCACTCTTTCCACCCTGGAAATTTTGTCATGTGTTTAAGGTATTCAAGAAATGCTTTCCCTGGGAAGACAAAACAATGTTCCTGATTGCTGACAGCAGTGGTAATTCATCAAGCCGCATATGAAACTAGGTTGTCTTTTAGACATGAAATAAATCTAGACTGCTATAAAGTTAGGTCACATGAACCAACAGTTCTGAATTAACAAATCTGCTTCTTCTTCTTCTAACCTAATTCTGCCCTAATGCAACTTCTTAAAAGCAGGATTTAAATTAAGAAATTATTCCAGCGTAAGTAGTTATTTTGGTTATGTAAAGGAATAACAAGGTGCTTTTAGAAAAGTGCGCATACAGCAGAACTGACACAAGTTTTAATATATGTACATTGATCAAATGTATTTAAAAGATTAAGATAAATACTCCTGAGTATTTATTTTTTCATCTTTTCTTAAAAGGGAACATAATTTCAGGTCATTGCAAGAGAAACATACCTGGTCATGCAACCTCATAATATAGTTTGTCTTGACAGGAAAAAAAAAAGGAAAAAATCATTTTTATCATTCAAGCAAGATAACATATCAATTTGTAAGCATGTGGAGAGAAAATGTGGAAATTTTTATTTTACCAGTTTAGTCAAAAATCTTTTTTTAAAAAAACCTACTTCATCAAAAGAATTGTATACTATGTATGGGTCCAGTTTATAAATTAAAAATATATTTTTAACTAAATTTCAAGTGTATCTTCTAACTGAATATTGAATATTCAGAGGGAATTCATATTTGCATGATATGCTTAATTAATGACTATATGCTTCTTTAATGTAGGATCAGTTACTCTTTCGTGGGGCTAAAGACATGACATTGAATATAAATAATCATGTACATCTCATTGAAATAATCAAACACAAATCTCATGTGTTTTTAAGTAACTGGAATTCGGTTTAATTCCTTTTGACTTTAGAAGGATTTAAAGCACTTTAATTCCTCTAGATTGTATTGTAATAAATGTTACTTAGGTGTCTTCATCTAAATGAATTTACACTACATACTTCTGACATTCAAGTAAACTCAAAAAGGACTATAAAATAGTTCTGAGAACACAGTATGTTATAGCATCATTCTGAAACACTGCAAAACTGTTGGAAGAATTAAAAACTTTGCAGAAAGAAACAAAAATGTTGCAAACCTTTCTTCACCGCCCCATTCACTCCCCTCCACCCAGTACTGTTTAAAGTGCATGAATTGTGTTTTCCCCCCTTAATGTCACTGCAACTCTTGCAAATAATTAATTAAATGCAAACATTTTGGCTCATCTTTGCAGCAACATCGTTTGAAAAAAAAAGCCTATTAAATATTCATATAAATGTACCATAAAAATAGCAGCATTAACAACATCTACAATGAAATGAAATGGTTAGCAGTGCTTAAGATCACCTGATGTACATCCAAAATGAGTTTTCCTTTCTACCCCAGAACCGAGGAGGCAGTGGCATACAATCCATAAAGAGCTACATATACATGGAGGGAATAACTGTGCAAAGGGTACAGGGATTCTTCAAAGTTTACATTTTGCAACCCTGGTCCATGGAAGAGAAAAACGGCATTTCAACTGGTCTCTTTCTGCAGCAAAAGCCATTGCAACAGAAAGCTTTGTCCCATACACACAATTCCTCCCCCATGTATACAGAACTTCTTTAGTAGGTGGTCAACAACATAGTATAGTTACACTCTGGGTAGAAAAGCTCAACAAATATCTCCTTCTTAAAGCTGAATGTGAATTCTAAAAATCATGAATCTGACAGCTAAAGAAGCCATTAAAAACAAAACCCCACTAAAACAGGCATACATCAGAAAAGAGCAAATGTCCATTTCCTGCGAGGCTTACACTACTGACCGGTGCTCCCCGCACACATACACAGCACTAGGTCGGATACGTCTTCTAGCTTGACCGGGTAGCTGTGGCAAAAACTTGAAGTACTTGGGCACCAAGTCTAAACACGCATCATGAAATTTCTTGATTCTCCAGTAGTAGATGAGTGGGTTCAGGGCAGACTTGAGGTAGCAGAGCCAAAGGAGCCAGGTGCTTATCTCAAAAAAGTTGTGCTTGTGATAAAAGTGGCTGTTAAATGTGGCAATAAGGCTGTAGGTGGTGAAGGGGGCCCAGCAAATTATGAAGACGATGAACAAAATCAATATGGTGGTGAAGGCACGAGTTTTAAAGCTCATATCAATGTTCATTTGAAAGGGTCTCTGGAGGCTCATGAGACCAAGTTTGCTAGCTTGACTGAGGCATATGCTGTCTGCGTGACTATGGATACGAACCGCATTGTGCCGCACTGTATTGAGGATGCCCATAAAAGAATACAACATGACGAGGAATGGAATGAAAAAGGAGACCAAAACCACCACTACTACATAGGCGCGGTAACCTGGATTTGTTGTGTAGCCAAAGACACACTGAGGTGCTTTGGAAGGTATCTGTAGGCTGGGGTTCCCCACAGAGAGTGGAAAAGCCACAACAAAGGCCACGAGCCACGAGGCAGCGATGAGGACTTTTGCTCGGTAAGGGTTCAACTTGTCCTGCCTTTGAACTATTATGAGGAATCTATCAATGCTGATGATGAGCAGTATGGCAACTCCTTCGATGACGAACAGCCAGAAGAACATGGCAGAGACTCTGCAGAAGACATCACCAAAAATCCACTGGGTAGTGATGATGGTTATCAGAGCAAAAGGCATGTTCAACACAGCGAGCAGCATGTCTGCAAAAGCCAAACTAGCTAGAAGAATGTTAATGGCGGATCGCATCGCAGTCTTCTGATAAACCATAAGGCAGACGACCAGGTTACCGACAAAAGAAGTAAGGAAAATAAATATCATGGCAGCAGAAAGGATGATCTGGACTGGTAGGCTCAAGCTTGTGAAGCTTTGTAGCAGGAGGGCAGGTGTACTATTGATTGTCAAAGGAGCTATCTCAGTAGTAACCATGGCACCCAAATGGTATTTCAGTAGCTGAGCTGTGCCCTTATGGACCAAGATCAACGGAGTGGTAATATTGGCATGGGCATGTTCATAGACAATAAAAGTTGCATTTAATGACACGGGATGAGCTGGCGTCAGCGTTGCAGGAAAAACCATCACTTCAGCAGAGAGGGAAAGCGACTTCAAGGCATTTTAATAAATAAGATGGTGTCATGATTCAGGACCCTTGGTGAAATTATAGTGACATATCCAGAAGAAGGAAGGTTGACTACCCTTCATGGCAGTGCTTTGGTCTGAAAAATCAAATAGGAATTGAAATGTTAAAACAAAGCATCATATTACTGAATGTACAGATACTGCTGTGGACAAAAACTGTGTTTCTTAGTTCCTCATTTCCTGTGTTATAGAGCAGGGGTCTCCAACCTTGGCAACTTTAAGACTTGTGGACTTCAACTCCCAGAGTCCCTCCGCCAGCAAAGTTACCAAGGTTGGAGACCTCTATTATAAAGCACTATCAAGTATTTAAATTGGATGCACAGCAATCCAAAATAGCAAATCAGCCAGCAAATGAAAAATAGAAACTAACGATGTAACTAATCCTTTATTCATCCAAAGGTTTCTTTAGAATCAATAATGGAACACATACATCAATACAAATTTGTATGAGAATATTGGAGTAATAAGAGCAAGACTCAAATACTTCAACGCAATTTAACTCAAGAATATAACAAGTTAAGTATTCCGGTTAAAACCAATTAAGTTCAGTCAGTCCTTGACTTACGACTACAATTGAGCCCAACATTTCTGTTGCTAAGTGAGACATTTGTTAAGTGAGTTTTGCCCCATTTTACTACTTTTCTTGCCCTGGTTGATAAACGAATCCAGGTCTTTTTTGGC